>JARHVA010008478.1:162500-282500 GCA_037957365.1 Torreya grandis | reverse complement strand
ACACATAGCCTTAACCTTGTATAATCTTAACTAGAATTAAGATGTTATAAATGGTTTAGGCAAATAGTCTCTTGATGAATTCAAATCAATATACTCTCATTATTATATTATAGTAGTGAATTTTTATTGGTCATAATGTCATTTTAAGTGAGATTACTTCCATCTCTTAAGCAATGAATTAATCTAGACTAATGGTCTTCATATATGGATCCACATTTTGGATTTTGGATTTTACCATTAATGGTGTTATGGTGGTTTAGACATACAACATGTTTTCTAAAAGTTTAATAATTGATATGTTTATAATGCAACTCTTGATTGATGTAAGTTGGCTATATTATCATTAATGGTTATATGAGAATGGATTGTCATTAGTTATATTAGATACATGCATTCTCAAAATTTAAGCATACCTTATCAATTGAAGTCATATAAAATGTGAAAATTGGTAACTTGAGTGTGACTTGTGACATCCATTCCATATATCCCTCCTACTTTATTTCATGACCCTCATAGGCATATTTTAATTGATTCTCAAACATTATTAGGCTTCTAGACCTGATCCCAGCTAATCTAGACTCTTATTTCCATGATAGATCCATTCCCATAGGTCCCATCATCTCAAGATTATAGTGTCCCATTTTTGGTTCTCCTATTTAAGTGCATTTTTGGCCCCAATAGTTAGTTCTTTCTGGTTCCCCATCCTTCTCCTTGTCAGCCTAATGTGAGCACATTTAACTCATAACCAATATATCCCTATAAAAACTCTTTCAAAGATCATTTGGAAAGGGTTGACAATTGTCACTAATCAAGAAATAATACAAGCAAGACTACTCAAGTAATCTTCCCTATTCTCTACATACAGTTAACCAATACGCTTACAAGCTTATTCAAATCCTTACACCAGTCCCTAGCCACATCAATCACATCTAATTTAGTATTTTTCATCTTCAAACACACTATTACACAAAGAACATCAACTGGGATAACTACATATGGCTTGATCCCTCTTTGAAATATTGGTATGTAGGTAGCATTCTCACACAAGGGGTGTGGATATGTGTTCAATGAAACATACACACACCAACCCCCTCTTTTTTCAAAATTGGTCAAAGCATAAATGAGTCTAGGGTTTTAATAAAAAATCATCTCTATATGGAGTTTCACAAACATCCAACAATCAAAATTTCATAGGTAGGGTCTCATAGATACAGTGAACAAAATATTGAAATCTTAGGTCTCCTAGATAACAGAAATAGAAGAGGACTATAGTGCTAGATCCCAGGGTGTCTTATTTTTAGCACTCCTATCTTATCATAAAATGAAGTCTAGATATTGATATGTGAAATGTCTTAGTCCTACATAGTGAATTCTAACCTCTGTCTCAATTGTATCAGTCAATTTCTAGCTAAGTCTTGTTTTCTTTCCCTTATTACTATTTTTAGAAAAGTTCAAATTACAATCAAATTATACAAATTAGTAGCTTAATTATTGTATATTTATTTACTTATTTTACTACTCAAACCCTTTAACTAAATTAGGAATAATAAATCAATATTCCTAAAAAGGTTAAATCATTTAGTGGACTTGACTTACTTCATTTGTGCATAAAACCCCTAGAAACCCTAGGGTAAATTTCATACTAATTTTTTATATATTTTTTTAAATTTCTACCTACATAATAAATTTATAAATTAGCATTAAATTCTAAATTTTTTTAGTAATTTAAAAAATATATATTTTAAACCCTAGTTGCCCATAATCGGTCCCACTATTTTTCTAGTAATTTTCCAATAATTTATTGATTTTTTAATAGTACATTAAAATCAAAAATTCACTTCAAATTTAAAAATTCAATAGTAATTTTCAAAAATATTTATTTTTCAAAACCCTAGTGGCAAGTACTAGGTCTCTTTAAATCACAAATTTTCCAAAAAAAATCTAATTTTTTACTTACATATCTAACTTTGAAATTCACTTCAAATTATCAAATTCCATAGTAATTTTACAAATATTAATTTTCAAAGACCTTAGTTCCATGTATTAGCTCCCATTGATTCTTAAGATATCACCTTACATCTAAAACCGTGTTTCAAAATTGGATATCACTTATTTTCAAATATTTCTTGCATTTTTAGCAAATAATAAGGAGACCATACTTGGTCCTATCATGTACATGAATGATGAAGCTTACCATAGGCTAGTACAAAGCTTTGTTCTTTGATTTTCATGATAATTTTCATAATATGGAATGATATCAATAAATTCATTTTTAAACATAGTAATATACCTCTCCTTCAAAGTAAAGTTTACTTGTCTTTCATACAAAGTTTTATCTCTTACTTGATATCTCTCATATGGAAAAAAATTCAAGTTTATCATGATAAACACATTAGAAATGTCATATCACATGGAAAAGTTTCTTATTTATTCATGAAAAAATACCATGCTTTCTATCCCTTGCTTTCTATCTCTCATGTGGAAAAAAATTCAAGTTTATCATGCTAAACACATTAGAAGTTTCATAGTACATGTTAAAACATTTCATGCATTAGTGCAAAGTTCCATGCTCTCTATCCCTTGTTTGCTATCTCTCATGATGAATGATCATTATAAACATATATTTATACAATTTATAACTCTAATTACATGAGTTTTATCCCACATACATGGATTCTACTAGTAGGATTCATTTCATAAGCTAACAACCACCCGTCAACTTTCAATGTCATATCTTATGCACATAAAACAATTTCCTTCTCCTCCTCTCCCCCAAGAGGGTGAAAACTACTTTCCATATAAAACATTTAATGGTATCACCCCTCTAAAATTTGAGTCAGCCCATACTATTGTTCTTAATGCATACATTTATCCTGTAGATTCTTCAAAACCTCTTCAACATATCTGCTTACATATTCAATCAAAATAAACTAGGGTTTGCACTTGTGACTCTATAAAAGATCAAATGACCAATATGATCAAGCTATTTTAATATTTAAAAATGAAAAACGAACTACTACATGAAAATATCACAACATTGGAAAACCAAATTATAATATAAACACTTCTAAGGTCGTCTAGTGTCAATCATGTAGATGGACCTTCACCTAGTCAATTGGTTACAACCAATGTTACATATAAAAAAGTGAATCACAATAAATTAAATATACAACTAGTGATTACAAAATCATTCAAATATAAAATAAGAGTTCAAGTGAGGTACTAAGGGAAATGATTTAATTTAACTTGATAAAACTACCTCCTCTACATCTAGTGAGAAGATCCAGATATTATTGTGTATATCATGGAATGCATGGGCATCACATAGATTCGTGTTTGGAATTGAAAAATCATATAAAATATATTCATGATAATAAGGTCCCTATACAAGGTAAATTAGTCATGTAATCCACAATGACACAAGAACATATTCACAAAGGGTCAAATTTAGAAATGGTACAAAAGTGGTTGCCAAAGCATAACTCTTAACAACAAAAGGATCAAAAATCAAACTCAAAGAAATAAATAGTACCATAATCATAAGTAAAGAATGAAAAATATGAAAATATACCTCTCCAAAATGAGTCTCAACTTTCAAAGTAGTATGGGTTTGGTTACAAATATCTACATTAGTTTGATTATCAAGGTCAACGGTTGGGCAAGCAGGCTCAAGGCATCACTACTCCTATTCTATCAGTTGATAATGTTTGTCACTAGGGTTTGGATTTATATAACATCTTAAATCAAATCATTCATAGACATAATTTATCAAAAGAACAAGTCTAGATATAACAAAGGTCAACACTAGAATTCCATTGGTTCAAAATCAAAATCATAATGATGAGTGGAACAATATAGGTTATTATAATTCTCAAGATACCAATAATGAATACAAATATTCAAAGTCATATTCACATACATTACCTCATTTTTCACAATTATGCATGATTCCTTTATTTTATATAGGACTCCATGATAGGGAGTCTCCCATGAGACTCATCGGTTAGTATCATTTCCTCTCAGTATTACTTGTATATAGTTTCTTTCAAATTACTTGTACATAGTTTCTTAGTTTTTATTGTACATAGTATCCTAATGATTGATTGTATATAGCTTATATAAAAAATATCTAAAAACATTCAAATAACTCAAAATCCAAAAACATGAAAAAAATTCAAAACACACCAAAAATATTTCAATTGTATGCGTCATCCATGCTTTACATTTTTACTATCATGCTAGACTTACATTCATTGTTCTATGCTATTGTTTTTTGATTTATCTACATTACCATGCTTCACTTGATCTTACTTGAGTGTGTAGTGAGATCCAGATCCCTGATTGCTTCACTCTACCCATTGAGGGGGCATCCTACTCTATATTCAAGACACACATCGATATACATACCCATTGGGGAAATCTTATACATGACTACACCATCCAGGTTATGGAATTACTACACCACACACTCTAGTTATCATGATGATGTACATTATTTACTATCTTACATAGATTACTTTATTGACACTCTCTAGTATATAGCACTTGTGTATTTCTTAGCATATACCTAGTCTTTTACTAACATGTATTGTATATTTTCACTTCTTGATTTGATTAGTTAGACATGATTGTATTTCTAATATATTAAATGATTTTCTTTATTTCTTAGCATAGCTTGATATGATTACATTTTTTAGTTCATGATTGTCTCCTGTATGTACCTTAAGACATTTGACAATGTCCTTTTCTTCTATTCTTGTGTGTACCTTAGGACATTTTCCAATTTCCTTTGCTTGTACTCATCTATATGATTATGGATTTCATGCCAACCTTAATTATTTCAATTATATGGGTATGTGTCATTTGAACATGCCTTATATGCTTACCTTCAAATTAGAGTGACATGTGCTCATGTCTCTTGTTTGCTTGACCCCTTGGCCACTCTTGTATACTTCTTGCTTATTGCCTTGTATTCTTGTTTCTTGATTGATTTTTTGAATATTTACAATGCCATGATCCACATAATTCGTTATATTGCTTTCTTGGATGCCATGATAGACATCATGATCCATCCCTCCAACTAACAACTAACTATATTTCTACCTCCAATTTAGTACATTGCACATGTTATTACATTGTTATATCTATATAAGCATACCCTTGTTGATCTAATAATCTCCATGATAAACAATGCTATATCTTGAGATATATTTTCTATTATCATTATTATATCATGTATTTAGTAGCATAACACACTTGTAGGGTTCTTTCTTCGTAGGTTAGTCATTTCAGGGTCTTCATTCCTAACCTCAAAATAGAGGGAAACAAATAGGGTTTTTCCACAGAGATCAAATCTCTTACTAGTTGAAAACCCTATTTTAGAACACTTATAAAAATAATCAAAGGTCAAAATTGGTTGAACAAACCAAAAAATTAGTGATGATTCTAGAATAGTTTTCAGTTTTAGCAAAGGATAACAACATTGGACATGGACAATAGCACTAGACACTAGGGTGTTCTATTTTTAGTGCTCCTATCCAAAAAATTTAAAAAAAAAAAAAAAAATCTAGAAGTAGGTAGAAAATTAGGTTCAACTACAATTTTTCACTTTTGGACCAGTTTCGAATCAACAGTTTTTAGTATATTTTTTCTCAGAGAATCCAAATATAGGGGGAATCATGTGTTGCATGATGGCTCTCACTTCTAGTTTTATATATGTAAATTGGTATAACTTCTAGATTAGAACACATATTTTATACACCAATGATTTGGGGAAATGTGTGTGGAAATTTTATTTTATTTTCTTTTTGAGTTTAGTATTACCCAGGCATTCTTAGTAGTTGTGTGCCTTATTCCATCTGCAGGTGGTCGGTATCATTTTGGGGTTGGATTTCATACAAGCCTGACCTCCACATTTGGAATGGCTTTCATATAATATTAGTGTACCAATTTCATAGTGGCATTCATATAATCCTAATATCCATATTTCAAAGTGGCCAAGAGTGGACTAGTTTCTAACATATATTCAGTTATCCATGCCAATATTATCAAGACTACAAAACATTCATGGTATTTAGGAGCCATATCATATGACACATTTCATACTAGTATCATCTTTTATCTTCACTTTATGGGGTGATTATAGAGCCAAATGGCCAAACTTTATGTTCTTGAGCCACCTACTCAAATGGATTGGACACACAGTCTACACATCAATCAACACATGCATGATCATATAGATTCACTTAGTGGGTGATGATGGAGTCAAAGAGACAACCTTTGCATTTTTTAGCCACTTTCAGGGAATTGATAACTTAGCTCCATTCACAATATTACTCTTAATTTATAACACATCAAACATCACCCAATATTACTTAGTAGTACAATAGATTTACACTTCACAACATGCTCTCTCTATACACACTCAACATCACAACAACTTCATGAGCTTCACCTTGTATGTAAGCTTAGGTACACTTTATTATTTTCCTTTACCCTAGTATTTATCTTCATTTCATGACTAGAATAAGGGGGGGGGAATATATTCATATAAAATACAAAAGCTGGTAACTTGAGTGTGACTTTTGACATCCATTCCATATGTCCCTCCTGCTTGCTTTCATGACCCTCAATCATATTTTCATTGATTATCACACATTAATAAACTTTTAAACCTAATTATAACTAAGTTATACTCTTATTTCCATGATATATCCATTCCCCTAGGTCCCGTTAGCTCATAAATATAGTGCCCAACTTAGACTATAGTGTTGGACACTAGGGTGTCCTGTTTTTGGCACTCCTATCCAAGTACATTTTTTGCCCCAACAATTAGTTCCTTCTAGTTCCTCATCCTTATCCTTTTTGACCTTATGTGATCACATTCAACCCATGACCAATAGATCCCTATAAAATCCCATTTAAATATCATTTAGAAAGGGTTGGAAATTATTACTAAGCAAGTAAGTCTACTCAATAAATCTTCCCTATTCTTTGCATACAACCAGCCAATACACTTACAATCCTGCTAGTTACTTACACCAGTCCCTAGACACCTCAATAAAATCTACTTTATCATCTTACATCTTCATACACACTATTATACATAGCTCATAAAGTGGAAAAACTACATATGGCTTGATCCCTCTTCAGAGTATTGGTATGTAGGTAGCATGCCCACCCAAGGGGTGTGGATACACATTCAGTGAATCATACACATACTAACCCCCCCTCTTTCTAAAAATTGGTAAAATTAGAAAGGATTTTAGGGTTTTAAGATATGATTATCTCTATAAAGATTTCTATAGACATCCAACATTCAAAATTTCATAGGCAAGGTCTCATAGACATAGTAAACAAAACCTAGAAAGCTTAGGTATCCTAGACAATAGCGACAAAAGAGGAATATAGCATCAGAGCCCAAGGTATCTTATTTTTGGTACTCATATACAATAATAAAACAAAGGCTAGATCCTAATTTTTGATAGTGTCTCAGTCTTACACAGTGAATTCTAGCCTATGTCTCAGTCATATCAGTTAGCTTCTAGCTAAGTCTTATTTTCTTTCCCTTATTACTATTTTTAGAAAAGTTCAAATTAAAATCAAATTATAAAAATTAGTAGCTTAATTATTGTATATTCATTTACAAATTTTACTACTCAAACCTTTTAACTAAATTAGTAATAATACATAAATATTCCCAAAAATAGATCATCAATAAACTTCATGATATGCTTTGTGTTGTAATTATTAAGATGTGAATAATCCATGTGATTGGTAAATAATTTTGGATTGAGGATGAGAATTAGTAGGCCATGGAAACATTTAAGTTGATTTTTGGTTATATGATTAAATAATCTACCTTAAAAATGATCTACTATATCATAATTTTTCTTAATAAACACCTAGGATAGGGCAAAAGACTAATTAAGTAATGAACTTTTACATGGCGATATGCATGTTATTGGGAGCACATGAATGTTAATGTTTATACAATATTTGGATATGATAACTAATGGTTAAGTAAGCACAATTTAAGCATAGACCCATGTGACTAACTTATGGGATGGATCCCTGTAGCGTGAGGGGTAATAAATCTCCCACTACCACTTGCATACTCTTTTGATAGAGGGTTCATATGTGTGATGCCACCCACCTTGAGTTCAGTATATTATATCTCATCTAGTTAAATAAATATAGTCCTTTCTTATTGGATTTTTATTCCATTCGTGTGGCCTTCATCTTCTAATAGAATGAGGGCATAATGATTCCCAAAGAACCTGAGATAGTAGATAAGGTTATCAATGGGGCTAGGACATGGAGTTGTCTTCATTAGGGTGATTCGCCAAAGGGTTAAGGAACTTTTATGCTTATGTTGTTTTGGTTTTGTCAATGGAATAGAGATATCCTTTTGCTAATCTCATTAATTGAGAAGACTTTCCTAAGCACGTTAATGGGATAGACCCTTATATTTGATCATTTAGACCCCATGCTCATGTATTTCACTTCCATCATATATATTTTTCTCACCTAATAATGGAATAACCAACCATTCTCAGAAGTTCTTACTTCCATTCAGGTTGGATATAACCTTATCCTTTTGAGAATGATTGTGATTTTGGTTTTGGGTTACTAGTACTTCCTGAAAAGTTGTTAAGGTGAATTACACTGCTTTAAATTTATATAGTGGGTCATTTTGTTGTTCTGTTGCAAACTTTGAAAGATAACTCAAAAAAAAATTGGATTATTACATCTAGTATAAATCCCATGCTTAAAGGTTTTGTTGAAGTTTTGACATTTTGTACTAAATTTTGGCATGTGCTTGAAAATCTAGTTGAGATTTTATATGGTTGTGTATATGCTTATAAGATACTATGTTTACACAATGAACTTTAGGTGGATGTAAATACTCCTAGTGCAGATGTGTATCACCTTATAGAGACCTCTTTTTCTATCATGTATACATATGCCTTATGATGGTTGAATGCCACCTATACGCATATGTTTTCTTATTAAGACTAAATTGAAACCTTGTAAGATAGTGTGCATGCTTAACAATGGCTGGAGTTATGTGCCTTGTAGAGACTATTATATGTCCTATATGCTTGATAAGGCTATGACGTGACCTTTATAAAGTCACTTAACCTCTAGGATGAGTTGATTAGTACCTTGTTTATACAATCCTAAAGTGATGAAAGTTCTTATTTTATTGAATTTATGTGTGTGTAGAGGCATAGATATGTAAATTTTTGTAGGTAATATTATGATACTTACTCATAGATTTGGTTGGGTCAACCCTTCCCTCATCAATTACATTAGGGCAAGCATCACTAGTCAACTATTGACTTGTATGGGCAAGTCAATGGGAGACTGATGATCATTAATCCACCTTAAAATTAAAGAAATTACATTCATTATTTCTTACTGACTTGTATGGGTGAGTCATCAGTAGATACATATAACATCCTAACCTAGGGAAGACCAAAGGTTGATCTTAAACCTAGAGAGCTGTGTAGGGTAAGGGTATCATATTTACTTGGGTAAATTAGTGAGACTTGAGATCTCCACTTTGAGGGAGATTATTTACATGTATTAATAAGTTGATCTTATTTATGTATTTGGTCTCTTTGAGTTAGATAGAGGAGCATGTGACTTCGTAACTCCAAAGGGCTGAAAATAAATAAGTGTGTGGGGATGTTTATTCGTATTTTGCATTTATGATGAACATAGTTATGGTTACATAGGTGATGTTTATTGACTATGGATAGTTGATTTATATGAGGTTGTCATGTTGATTTTGGTTGAGTTATGTATCTAAGAGGATGCTTAATTGAAATCTTGGTTATGTTTTAACACTCATGGGATGTCTATTGTGATGTAGATATGCCCTACATTCATAAGGATATTTATTGTGAATTTAATTAAACTTTTTGATTGTGGAAAATTATAATTTCCATGGTATTATTTTAGAATTCACCTCATACCTTAGCTAAGTCCATCATTTCCTAAAAGTGATGTTATGACCCAGTGAGCATTACTATTTAACTAACTTATTATATTAAGTCAACTAGTATAATAGTTATGTAAGCTCATTATTGGAATCATGAGATGATACCTTAGTGGACATTAATATCTTGTGTGGGTGATTTATCTAATGATTATAAGGTATAATATCTTAGGAGGTCCAAGGGTACGACTTGAGCCTAGACAGTGTAGTAGGTGTGTGTGACTGACTTTCTTAGGGAAAGTTAGAGAGTTTTAGGGATATGTTATTACTATCGATTAGCATGAGACACATATCCATGATGTACAAACACTATCAGTAGGTTTTTTGGGACTCATAGAGATAGAATTTTATGGCCTTTTGGGAACATACCCTTCCTAAAAGGAAGATTATCATGATATGAGATCCCTAGGAGTGATTATGTGTATTTTATGATTGTTATTTGGTGTCATTTTCATGACATCTAGACATTGGGCCACTTAATGTGAGTCATGGACCCTTGTGCTTCACCACCATATGTGTTATTTTTTATCATGTGAAAGTACCTTGGCATAATTATTGAACACCTAAGTTATTTATGCATGACCTATTATCATGTGACTCCTCCTTGTTTAATAACTATTATGTGTTGTACAATTATTAGTGTTCATTATTCTTGCTAAATCATGTAAAATTGTGTCCTTACTATACTTGTGCATATAGTTGACTTTGTGGACTTGAACGTAGTTTTTTTGGTACTAACCTTGTTGTGTGAAATTTTACATTTCATTGATTATGTCAAATCATGTAAATTGGTATATTTTACACACTGTGTGTATGCAGTTAACCTCATGATTTTTCACTTTATCCTCTTGATATTAACATTGCTATATGAGAAATTTACATACATGGTTGTATGTTGTTAATTGTTGAATGTGTGAATAACGTCAAGGTTACTTGTGTAATGTGATCTCTCACTTGTGAAACCAATCATGTGAACTTTATTTTAATGTATGGTTTTAAATTTTTGTTTGAATATTTTGTATTCATGTCTTGGAATTAAATGTGACTCATGTTGTTAACTTATAGTATGTGATAATGTGGCCGTGAGCTACTCGTATAATGTGACCTTCCCCCTTCAACCTAATTCCAGTTGATTGAATTTACCAAGATGTAATGTTGTATTGTGTTGTCTAATTCCATATTAACCACTCTAGCATTGAATATTAGTACAAGTATGAGGTTGAGTGTAGATAAAAACTACATCCATAAATATTTTGACTAGATATGGGTTAAGAATTAGAGTCTCTCATATCCTAATAATCTACTTTTCTCCTTTACATAAGTAGCCACCTGATTCATTCAGAGTGTACACCATGTGTGCCATGATTTGGTCATGGAATCTTAGTGTGTAATAGTCATTTTAAGGATTTATCATTCCTTTAGCTTTGTCTTAGAGGTTGTGGTAAAATAAACCATTATGAAGTTTTATTTTTTTGCTTTATAAAGCACTGGCTAGTCTAGTATATTTGCAAATTTATACAAACTGGCAAGGTGGTACTTGCTGAGATACATGCTTATGTTGGCCTGTATGTGAAACCATACTTTGGTTAAGGTATTATTATTGATATACCTATTGTAAATATTCTAGGATGATTATATCTATTTTTTTTAGAAGCATTAATGGAATGTATGCTAATTTTGTGCTTTGATAGAGTAACACTCATTTTTAATTAAGTGGTGTTTAAAATCTTCGGTACACACTTGACTCTTCGATAGCGTAATGAAATTTAGGTGATGCCCTCATATGGATATTTTTAGATGGTGGGATTGGTATCCTTAGACCACCATCTGAACTCACGTGTGTGTTGGAGAACATGTTGTAGGCCTTTGAGCTGCATGTGATGTGTAGTATGACTCTTCCATTGTTCAGCATGGTTGGTGTGGGATGATACACTAACCTCTACATGGTTCATGATGTAGTATAGTAACCATAACATTATGGATTACTACACTTGTGATGTAACATTATATGATGAATGCTCTGAAGATTATGCATGTGGCATAATGGTTTAAATGGAAGATTTCCACTCTTGATTTAGATTCTGATTGCAATCCGATGGGATTGGATGAGTTTATGCCTGTTGACCTCCTATAATAGGTCTACATGTGTTGACACAAGTGATATTGACCCTAGTCAAATTATTATTCTAGTTTGGACATGACTTTTTATCTTGTAGTTCTTTAGCCTTATGTCCCTGCTTGGGAGTATTGTTAGTATCCTTGATGGGGAGCTTATTAAGGTAAGTGTAAGCTACTGTGTTTTAGGATAATGTATGCTCATGATGCTTTGTGACCACCTTCATAGATGGTTGGGATAGCTATAACAATGGTGTTACATGGAAATTAATAGTTATTACCTTTGATATTCTACTAATTAATGCTAGTATTATGTGTTCGATGAACCTATTGTAGCTAGTTTTAGTGAATTTTGATATTTTGATGACTTTTTTAAGGCATGAGAGTGTAAAAATTCCATCCAAGTTGAAATATTTGGTGGAATTGTTTTATGATAGTCCTATTTAAGTACTGCTTTTTCTCTTTCAATGTCTTAAAGGACATGTGAAGATGGGTAGGAGGCCACTGATTGACCTAATGCATTGGATAATGTGGTTATCTTATTAACAACAAATATGAATGATAGTGACATATGGCTAAGACATTTCCACCCTTCAATCGGTGGATATATTATGTAAAAGTATTAATTAGTTATGTTGGACATTTTTTGAGAACCTTGTGCTTGACTATTAATGGTCATCAGGATGGCTCTTCTTTAAGAAGGGGAGGATGTCACAAACTGACCATGTGGCCCCTTGTAGACAATGGATTGTGGATTACTAAGCATATTTTTTATACCACATTCATTGATGATGGTTTATGTTCATTTGCTTTCAAATTATTATGATGTAGGTAGCTTGGATAGTCAATGTGACATGTTATATCATAGTTAATGCTCACATTCGATTCAATATATCTAGATATACATACTACTTACACTAAATTCATTTTATCTTGTTTTATGTGTATGTTACTTTAGATTAGTTACTTTATTGTATGATATTGCTTTACCATGTCTCATTAATGTGGATTGACATTGATCATGTTTTCAGATGCTGATTGTGCCTCTTAGGGCATGCATGGGTTCCTGTTTATTATGACTAACTCTTGACCTTCTGATCTATAGTTGATTATACTTGATTTATCATTTTATGTCTAATGATTCATGCGAATTTATTATTAGCATATGATAGTGTTTAGGTATTATTGATATCATATTTGGTGGATTCAGGCACTAAGCTATGAGCTAGGCTCGACACTGTGTTTAGACATCTTGGGTATAACACAGGTGATTTAGTAGTTGGAATGTCACTCTGATAGGTATAACATGTACTATGTGATATTGAGCCACCATATTTATATGTTTTTGTGTTATTTATTTTCATCATTATTTATCTCACCCCATTTTTTTTCATGAGTGTTTTGTTCTTCTTCGCTATTGGAATTATCGAGTTTTGGCATTGTCATTCCTCTTGATTGTTCCTTGTGTGATGAAGGTTATACCTTTGAGTTTAGTTGTTTCCAAGTGTCATAAAAAATTATGTGGAGTTGCATGAGTAGTTGTTTGTAGCCATGTTGGTTTAGATTTAACTTTACCAATGTGGGTCTCTTGACCTTGGAGAACATCCTCAGCCACCTCCATCATGGGTGATTATTTTTCCTTGAGCCTCATGTTGATTTCACATTTTTGATGATCGTTATCATTTTAATGATTATTTTTATTATTACCTCAAACAACTTTATAATGATTATTATCATTTTGATACTTTCATTATTTTGTTAATCATTTTTATTTAATGATTTTATTATTTATTATTACTTAACAATTTATCGCTTATTATTACTATTATAATTGTCTTAACGATATTTTTTAATTTTATCATTAACGGCTTTATATTTATTATTATTTTTAAATGAATTTTTAGATACGATCATCATTATCATGTTTATAACATTATCATTTTGGTTAACTGTCAATTATGGATTTTATATTTGTCACTATTAATAATTTGTATTATTTTTAAAAATATTTTTTTATACATTGTTAATTAATTATTTTGGAATTGTTATTTAATTTTTTGATGATTTTATATCACTTATTTTATTCCACTTTTATTATTTCTCTATGAGTTGAGAGAATAGTGAATTGGGGGTTGTTTATTATCTTATCTCTTTTATTTATTTGTGTGTGTGTGTGTGTGTGTGTGTGTGTGTGTGTGTGTGTGTGTGTGTGTGTGTGTGTGTGTGTGTGTGTGTGTGTGTGTGTGTGTGTGTGTGTGTGTGTGTGTGTGTGTGTGTGTGTGTGTGTGTTTCTATATGGCTTGTAAGAGAGGCTAGATGGATAGATTTTTATATATTTTTTGATATACACTTAAAGTTACTATTTTATTAAAAAATTGATATTATTTTATTTTATTTCTTTTCCCTCAGCTTGATGCATATGCCAAGGAAGGCATTAACTAGGGGATTGGATGAGGCAAGAGAGAGAGAATAGAATACGATGGTAGATTTATGGCATCGAATTTAGTAGGAAGAGGGGAGTTGTGTCATGTGGAAGAGAAGCTAGGATGGGGAAAAAAAAAAATACAATGGAGGTATGGAAAAAGAGGGGAGATGTATGGGTAGGAGGACATGCAAGGGGTAGATGAAGAAATGGAGAGGAGAGAGAGAGGATTCCAAGATGTGGCATAGAGATGAATAAGGTAGGGGTTGTGAGTGGGCATTGGGAATGGAGACATAATGGGCTAGGCTTGTGAAAGAGAAGAAGGGGGACACCATGAAGGCACTATGGACCAATATGGGTGTGGAATGCCACATGAAAGGTGCAGGAAAGAGAGAGGCATCATAAAATCCAATAATTTGTATTCCCTTTTGACACTTTTTAGCATGTAACATAGTTCCAAGTAAGTGTTGTTATGATTCTTGTAACAAGGTATAAACTGGGAGTAAATTGATTTCAAATAGTTTTACCTCTCACTTATATTAAAATCTAATATAATGATGTTACAATTTTATTGTGTATGGATTATTTCAACATTTGGATGAAAACAAGTCATCCTACCCTGATTTGTTTTATGAATGCTCTTATGGATTCTACCTAATTATGGGTGTTACTTGGAACAATTTTAGGGGTAAATGCCTCCCCTATTTGACAATGTTTCATAGTACAAACTCTATGTGATTGGGATGGGTTAAATAAGATTATTTATGCCTTAAAACAATCAAGTCTCCATACCCATTTTTCCTTTAAAGAACTATCTGATTAGAATTGATTATGAAAGGAAGGGTTTTGGTTACAATGATTGGGTTTAAGTGGATGTTTGAAGCTGAATAATAACTATGATCTGAACTATTACATTATTTTACTCTAGGGTCTTATATCTATATGGCAATTTATATTCATCATAAATTATTGGTGAAGCCTAGCCAAAAATTCCTAAAATCATGAGTGGCAATCAATTTATTTTTAGATCATGGGTGGGGAATGATGTACAAACTTTTACAAATCATTTTGACTGTTAGAAAATTAGTTAATGGTAATAGTTGAAATAAGGGACTTGGATAATATTTAAATCTTTTAATGGATTACTCTTGTGTCCTTATGATACCTATTTTGTATTAAAACCCACTTTCGCTTTTTATGTCTAATGAAGATGAGTTTTTAATATTCTGATAGGCCATTGTAATCTTTAAAAATAAAATTAAAGGCTGACTTAGGTATATTCATAATTAAAATACCAAGTTATTATTATTTAACAAGACCCTTACTTCAATCAAATTTATTAGAGTTATTATTGAACCAATTGTGTGTGTATATCTATTGAATGTCAAGTTTTGGTTTTTAGATATGTTCCATTTTTAAGATGAAGTTCTATATAGTTTACCTTATATAGAACCAATTTGTTATATATGACCACACACACACACACACACACACACACACACACACACACACACACACACACACACACACACACACACACACACACACACACACACACACACACACGTGTGTGTGTGTGTGTGTGTGTGTGTGTGTGTGTGTGTGTGTGTGTGTGTGTGTGTGTGTGTGTGAATCATGGAATGATTCTTTCCCATTTTTTAAACTAGTTACTCATGTTCCTTATATGAGTTGGATTTCAGTCATAAAGTGCTAAATGTGATTTTGAAATAAGGATTTATGGTGCCATTTCAATGGTATAGTCATGTTAAATTTCCAATGTATACCTTGGGCATTACTCAGGCCCATGGTTTGACTGAGTGTCATGGCTTTATGTTTTGCATTGTTTCCTTTGTCCTTATTGATGCTTTTACAATCCTTACTAGTGGCTTAATATAATGTGTGTAATTATTACCTCACTGAGTACATAGTTTCCAAAACCCTATACCAAGCTAATGGTTTGGGTGGTAAGGGTCACTAATGGTTGGGCTCATGGGGTTAGTTTTGAGGGGTATCCCTCTTGAAATTTTTGTCCTTCTTCATTATCACACTTGGATTGCATATGGTGGCTTGACTCTCACTGTACATGTTGACATATGATGTTGGAGTGATGGATCATGGTTGATTAATCATTTTATGTTATAGTTCATCTTATTACCTTATGTAGATTTTTAATATTTGTTTATTGAAAAAGGACATTATTGACTATGATGTTGATATTGGAGGTTATTTTTTGATAGTTGATAGATCTTGTATAATTAACTAACTGAATTTATTCTTGTGGTGTGCATTTATAGTGGGGTCTATTTATTATATGAATAGTAGTGTATTAGAATGCACTATGTCATACATGATCTTTTCATATTATTGTATGCACATGATTTAGTGACATACTTTTTGATTTTAAGTAGGCACAAAATTGGAAAACATTAATTATTGGAATAGTTGTCACCATAATGTCTTCAAACATAAATTTACATGAATGTAAAATGGTATTGCCTTATGATGTGTTGGAATTAGTTAGAGGTTGTAAATATCTTTGGTATAATTATGTATATTCTTACATGGATTTCATGGTGATTTTATTTAGTGACATTCTCATAACAAAAATTACTTGTTTAACATGTAGACTTATCTTGTGATCTGACATCTCTTAATTATAGCATGGTTATTAAGCACATAGACTTAACCTTTTATAATCTTGACTATAATTAATATGTTGGAAATGGTTCAGGCAAATAGTCTCTTGATGAATTCAAAGAAATATTGTCTCATTATTATATTATAGTAGTGAATGCCTATTGGTCATAATGTCATTTTAAGTGACCTTACTTCCATTTCTTAAGCAATGAAGAAATATAGACTAATGAAATTCATATATGGGTTCACATTTTGGATTTTGGATTTTATCATTAGTTGTGTTATGGTGGTTTAGACATATGACATGTTTTTTAAAAGTTTAATATTTCATATGTTTATAATGTAACTCTTGATTGATGGAGTTTGGATTTATTATCATTAATGGTTATATGATAATGGATTGTCATTGGTTATATTAGATATGTGCATGCTAACAATTTATGTTTACCTTATTAATAACTCCATTGTATGCCTTATATTGTGATTATTAAGATGTGAATAATCCATATGATTGGTAAATAATTTTGGATTTAGGATGGAAATTAGTAGGCCATGAAAACCTTTAAGTTAACACTTGGTCATATTATTAAATAATCTATCTTGGTAATGATCTACTAAATCATATTTTTCCTTAATAAATAACTAGGTTAGGGAACAAGACTAATTAAGTAATAAAATTTTGCATGGTCATAAACATTCTATTAGGAAGGTGTGAATGCCAATTTTTGTACAATAACAATATATGGCAGCTAATGGTTAAGATAGATACGTTTAGGCATATAACCCTATGACCAACTTACAGGATGGTATCCCTATAGGATTAGGGGTAATTAATTTCACAATGCCACTTGTATCCTCTTTTGATAGAGGGCTCATGTGTGTACTCCCACCCATCTTGATTTTAGTATATTATATCTCATATAGTTAAATAAATACAATGATTTCTTCTTGGAGTTCCATTCCCTTTGTGTGGCCTTCATCTTCTAATGGAATGAGGTAATATTGCTTCCTAAAGAACTTGGGATAGTTGAGAAGGTGATAAATGGGGCTAGGACAAGGATTTATCCTCACTTAGGTGATTCCATAAAGGGTTTTGTAACATTTATGCATTTTTGATCTCATGAAGTGAGAAGACTTGCTTGAGCATGTTGGTGGGATTGACTGTTATGTTAGGTCATTTGGACCTTGTGCTCATGTACTGCACTTCCATAATATATGTTTTCTTACCTAATAATGGACTAAACATCCATTCTCTAAAGTTATTACTTCCATTCAAGTTTAATATAACCTTATCATTTTGGGAATGATTGGGATGCTAGTTGTGGGTTACTATTACTCTTTGTAAGGTTGTTGAGGTGCATTACAATGCATTAATTTTATGCAGTGGGGCCTTTTACTATTGTGTTTTAAAAGTGAAAGATAAATTTGAAAAAATTTAAAAAAAACTAGATTTGTTACATTATCCTTGCTTGAAGTAATTATTTTTTTAACACCATGAAATCTAACAATATCTTTAAAAAATAGACCTACTACTCTAGTGGCATCATTAGTTTTCTTACATGAAATAAAATGAACTATTTTATAAAAATCATCTACAATAATAAAAATTGAGTCATTTCATCTCTATATTTTATGCATCCCCAATACATTTTGCATAATCAAAATCTATCCATGGTCCTCTTGGTACTAGTAATGACATGTATAACTATATGTTTTTACATGTCTTTTAGCCACTTGGCATACCCTGCATCTTGAGACATACCTTAAAACATTTATCTTCATATTTGTATAAAACACTTATCATAAACCAAATATATTGTCTTATTATTAATAAAGTGTCCACTCAAGTTACCACTATTTAATTATCTTCTAATATTGTCTCTCATAGACCCAACCAAAATACATAACTAATATCCCTTGAAGATATAGGCAAATTGTGTACTATAATAATAATTAATAGTAAATTTATCACATAATAATTGATTATTTAATTATATAAAATCTTCACAAAATTTGGATCCGTATTATACAAGTCCTTTACAAATTTAAATTCAAATAATTTACTCACCATAGTAGTTAATAATGCAAATCACTCTATAAAAGAATTAGCTACATGGTTCTAATTTAATGATTTATAATTCAAAACAAAAGTATATAATTTAAATAAATAAATGAAATTTACATGTACATTATTTAACTTATTTTTATATTTCACATAATTCAAGGCCACATGGTCTATTACTAATAAAAATGCCTTAGGCACTAGGTACTACCTCCAGTGTCTTACTATCTATTACATGGCATAAAATTAAACATTGTATGCAGAATAATTATTTATTGCCTCATTTAAATTATCATTTAAATATGTTATCAACCTTACTTATTCATGCAACACATCATAAATACACACATGTGAATCCTCACATTCTACATCACACACTTTGTGAGAATACAATAATGCTAAAACATGTTTTTTCATCACATTCTAATTCAACAATTGAAGGGTTTATCTTATGGCCTTTGTCCACATAGATTATTTTTCATTTATTCAATATGTTATTGTTGTAATGATACCACTATACTTATTAATGAATATTATATAAATGTTTTCTAAACAATGTAAACTTCCTACATATAATATGCTTCTTAGGATAGGATACTGAACAAATGCATCTACCTTTTCTTCATTTGGTCCAACCCCATATTCTAAAATTATACATACCTAATATAACACATATTTATTAATAAAATTGTGCTTATTTGGATCTTCATAGATATTCTCCTTAAAAATTCTAATACCATTCTCAAATGTCTTAAGTTATCTTATTTACTCTTATTGAATATAAAAATGTCATAAAATTTGACCCCTATAAACTTGACCATGTAATCTCATATAAATGTGTTCATCATCCTCATAAATATGTTGGGTGCATTGGACAATCCACATGGAATCACCATCCACTCATATAATCCATCTCTAATATTATATTATTTTTGTCATTCATGTCCTTTAATAATAAAAATATAATAATACTTGCTCTTTAGATCAATATTAGTAAAGTATTTTGATCCTATAAACACATGAATCATATCATCTAGGTGAGGTATAATAAATTTATACTAGATGGTAATTTTTATGATGGATATTGTTGAGGCCAACATACCCCCATTTTTAAATATAAGGACCCTTGTGCAACTTTGAACCTTAACACTAAAAACATGACATGTTTTTTAGATTATTTGTATTTGAAGATCATCCATGCCTGATAAGGGTGGCCAATTTTTTTCGTGATCCTAATTTAAATTTGACTAATATTAATAATAGTGGATTTTCATGTTTTAGTTACAGATTTCATGGGACCCTCATTGAGTGGATTATACTTTAATTTTGTAGATTAATCCTTATTCAAGATTTTACTATCATTTAGTCTGTAGGAACTCAATATTAAATCCATTTTTTAAACACCTTAAAACACTCATTCAAAAACACTTGATTAGATGCTTCAGTTTGAATTCAAATTTCACAAGAGCAGAAATAGTGGGATCACTTTAGAAAATTCAATGAACTAAGTTTAATTTTTATGCTAAAACTTAATTGTGTTTTTTTTAAACATGACCAAGCCCTAGCCTAAAAATTAGGTTTGTTCCCTTAATATTTTTCCCTCCTTTTTTCCCTTTTGTTTTAAAATTGGCTCTAAATTTCATGTTTAGAGGCTCCTTTAGTTTCCTAGCTTAACCTCACTTTATGTTCACGGTCCCTCTTAGTACCTAGCCTAACATCTTAGTCCTAAGGACCCATTCATGTTTTATATCATAAACGAGACCTTAGGACTAAGAATTTATCCTAAGTTTTTACATTTTCCTAAGCCCTAACATAAATATCTTAATTATTCATAGTATCAATGGTTTTTTCTTCATTAGGTGACATTGATCAGATAGAGCAAAAGAGATCTAACTAAAAAATATTTGATCCATCAATCCAATGTAACTTGATCACTCAGATCACAATCAACAGATCGTAAGAGCCCATATAGAGATCAATGCTCTAACGACTCTTTTTGGGGTCAACAAAGTCAAATCTCAAGAGCCCCATAGAGTTGCCACATGGAATTCTTACATTCAAACTCAATAACAAAAGGACCTTGGGATATGATCCTAAGTTATGATTTTTAATTATTTAAGGGGTCATCATTTTATTATGTTTTAAAGGATTATGCTTATGACATAGTCTAATTTTTATACACGTACCTAAGCTAACTCAATCCACTTTATGACTGTAGGGACCAATAACATGCATCTATTTGGATCATGATCTATGGTTTATGGTTACTCATGGAAGATAATGTGATAGAGCATATTAAACCCAAACTTCTATGGGACCAATTATTTTTAAGACTTAAATTTGATGCTCTTGTACCTATCATTTGATGACCATGTGGCCATTATTAACATTTGTAAGCCCATCAAATTTTAGCCCCATATGTAAATTTATTATATATTAATTTTGACATTTGTACAAACATCATTGACACCCGTGAGGCCATCATTGGACTCCAAAACACCATTAAAATTTATCTCAAGAACCAATTTCACTCAAAAGATAAATGCACTTAAGACTTCCATCTCAATATTAAAATTAATCTTCCATAGATTAATTTGGTTTATTTAAATCCATGTCTAGATTTAAGATCCTTATAACTAGTTTTAGATTTGTAAAGGCTAATCTTGAATATCATGCTAGAATCTAGTCATGTTTTTAAACATTGACTCAAAACTTAGTCTATATATGCCTCATGGTATTTTGAGCCTAATGGGATTCGTTTAGGAAAAGGTTACATTACCATAAAACTTGTCTTAAAACTTTTAATCTAAAGTTTTATCATGTTTATTAACATGGTAAAACTCTAAGTTAAAACCTTACATTATATCCTTCTGTTATTTGGGGCCCCCTTTTAATGTGTTTTAAACTTAGCCTAAAAAAATTTTGTCTAAGGTTCATTTTATGTTTATTAACACAAAATAGAACTATAGCCTAGATTATTTAGCCTAAGTTATTTATATGTCCTGATACTGATTAAATTTTGTGTAAATTTGTAGGATTAGAGGCTATCATATGATTTGACAAGAAAGATTAGACGGTATGAAACTAGGATGGACTTTTATAAAAATATTCAAGAAAGAGAAAGACCACCACATGAAATAAGCATTTTAATGTGTATATTAGAGATGTTTAGAGCTCTAAAGACCTATAGAACTACCAAGTGGTACTACTATGAAGCTTGATTTAGACAAGGACCAATAACATGCAAATCCTTGGATCGATATCAATAGTCCACATTGATCCATGCAAAAAGATTAGATGGTGAAAAACAAAAGATAATTTTTAAAATAATATGGCTAATTATTTAAAATAATTATGAAAAAATGTCATGAAATCTACCAGTAGGATGCCACATAGATGCCACATGGACACAATATGATAAAACTAGATATTTTGTTGGCTCAAAAAAGAAAATATATAAATGCAAAGGTCTAAATCAAATCTAAGACATGAATTCACCTAAGTCCAATTAAATCATTGCCATTAAAGCTATATAAAATCCATAGCCTCTACTTAAAGCCTTAATTTGATACCAAATTAACCATAATCAAATGAGAAAGAACCCAATTATTTTTTGAGCAAGTGCAAACTGATCTAGAGATAATTTGTAGATCACTAGTAATCAATTTGCAAAAATCATAGTCATGGTAGTCCAAAAGCAACATAAAGAGGACACTGAGCTATATTTGACCATAAAATTAGAGAGAAGGGTCTTTAAATACATAGTAATTGACATTGTGTCCTTGAAAACTAGAGAAATAATTGGTTCAAGATCTTTTGGACAATTGAGAAATTGTAACCCATAACCAAAGAGGACAAGAATATTGCATCCTTTTGACAAAGTATTACAACCTAGTTGTAGAAAAAATGGAAAGCCTTCACCATGTAGTATCTAAACCAAAGTTACTTCATTATATACTTGTCCTTCTCCATATTTTTAAAAAATGTAAAATTGAAAAGGGTATGTTAATTAATGAGCATACTTATTAGCGCATTGCCTATGTGTCCCCCATTACATTTGAGAACAAATACAAGATTCATAATCCCCTGGTATATGTTCCTAGAGTATTTAAATGGGATAAGGAAAATGACCTCAAAACCATCCTAGTACCATGGTTTTATTCTATAAAACATGTGTTTTCTAACCATAGTGGGAACATTCCCATTAGCCAATTCTAACAAAGAATTAGAATAATAATAACCTTGATGAACAAACATTGTGGAAACCCCACAAACAATTATGTTGACAGCATATGGGTTCTCCTAGTCTATTATATGATTGAAAACTCCTCCTATTGGAAAACTTATCAACACATGCTAATGTAGACATATATTTGCAGTCAAAAAAGGGACTAGGATAAAATTTTATATGATGTCTTACATCCTAGATGCCCTTCTTACCATAATTGAGATTCGTAACTTTAAGGTATGGTCTCTTGAGAGGACATAGATAGTGTCCCAATTTTAATCCAAGCTATATATCTTCAAATACAAAGACCATGTTCATTTTATATGTGACTTCATATACCTCATTTGACTGAGGCCATAACAAGGAGCCTTATGTCAAGTATCAATGCAGAGTCAAAGAAATCCATTGAATCCATTGGGGACATATGGTTTTACTTGTACTACATAGTCATCTAGATTAAAGGAACACAATGTACTCCATTGATGTTAGTAGTCCATGTTCTAAATAAATTAGTTGAGCAAGAAGTTGTATTTCAAATATGCAATTGTATAGATGGTGTTTATAGAGAGAAAAATAAAGGATTGTTACATATTCCACCCTTGTCTATTGATAATATCATATTATAGTATTATAATAACATTAAATATGATGTTAGACATGGAGCCTCTTTTAATGTGCCTTATGAACATATGTACACATAAGCTTCATCCTTATATGAAGTCTTGACAAGGTTAAAAAAACTCAACATCAAACCAAAATCAAGCTTGATGAGAGATTAGAAGGGAAATGATGACATTTAGCAACTTGGTTCAAGGCAATACCATCTATTTGGGGTCAATATTTTTGACCTCCTCCATCACAACAACATATAGAAACATATCAACTTGAGACATGAGTTGCACAAAAAAATTAAGTGTAGATTGAATAGAGGCTTGAATAAAGTAGGCCTAGTGAAGGTACAACATCTTTAGCCTAGCCTATAATATTAGAGTCTCCTATTGATTATATAGACATAATTGTATTAGATCTAGATGAAATAGTGGAAGATACATTACAAACATTGGCCAGCGCCTATAGGTCAGATGAAAAAGGAGAACAAGTGGAAGATCCTTATCCCCAAACTGAGGAGAAATCAGAGGTAGAAAAAGATAAAGGAAAGGAGATGGCATTAGACCAAGTTTCCATTGCTCCCCCATAGAAGAGTAAGGTTGAACTGGTAATGTTGTCTGTAGGACCAAAGAGACCTAGACTAACCCTCACTCATCCACTAGGTGAGGTCAATGTCTTTAGTAATGATAACCAAATTCATTGACCAACTATTCTTGAGTGGTTTCTAAATGGGAAGTTTTAAAAGATACCAACCATGCACCACCATTGGGATATCACAATGTTAATAAAAACTCATTTTCATGAGGAAATCAAACCTTGGATTATGGATCTTTAATAATAGGATAAAGAGAGAAATATGACTACCCCTATGAGATTAGTTATCACTAGAATGGATACTCTTATAGCTTCATGCGAGGCACAAGTTGAGATCTCTACTCCAAATATGAATGAATCATAACTAGGAGCTAGGTTTAATCTAGAATTCACCAACATGGAACTAGTGAATGAGAAAAAAGCTATGGTAGGAGGTGAAGAGTTCAACTTCTAAAAATTTGAACCATTTATTGATTTAACTCCAATCGATAGATAAAATCTAAGATAATATAATATATTTTAAGAAAATATAATTGAAGTATTCTAGACTCAAAGTGATTAGCTACAAACTATGATCAAGGTTATACTACAAGAAAACAATAATTTAAAAGAGGTTATTGTGTTATCCATTCATAAAGCTAGGCTAAATAAATTCAAGAATGTCATGGCAGGACTATTCATCTCTTAGAAAATAACCAAATCAAGATAAAAGGAAATAGGGATGCAAATCTCAAAAACAATAGGTGAAGCTGGCCAATGATAGGTTACAAACTTCCAAGTGATGGAACTAATTAAGGCCCTATCTAAAAATCTAGTCCCAGTTTTTAAAACTATTAGTAAGGCACATTTCAATATGGCCATGGTCATATTGGTTGACAAAATTAAGGCCTTGAACATCTAGTCTAAGAATACGGAAAACCTTGTTAAAGACTTCAAGCAACTAGGAAGTGAAATTTCTCATATCTTAGACAACTTGATCAAGAAGGCCACAACCCTCAGCCCACTATGTGTCATAGAAGATGAAGAGTTCAAACAAAAGACCTTGCAATTCATTAAATAATTAAGAAAACAAAGAGAAAACAAAACAATTAAATGCAATAGAAAAGTCATGGGTCTACTTCTCTCCTCTAAAGAGAAAATAGGAGATGTCAAGGGCATTAAACAAATAATGGAAAAGGTTGAAAAGGACCTTAATGACCTAGAATACCATGAATAGGAGATTTTCTTAAAACCAATAATTGATCTTTAGTTTATTAGCAACCAACACTATAGACTGAAGATCTTTCAATAAAATCAATAAACTACATCAACATAGGGCCCAACAGTGAGTTAGAAATATTATATTGCATACAAATTTTGTAATATTTATAAATGGAATATTCTCTTTTAAATTCATGTGCAAATTTGTTAGCACATTTGACTAAAGGTCAAGTCATTTGAAAAAATCTAGTGTATTCTAGAAAATTTGTAAAAAGGACATATGTGCTTACTTTGTACACTTGTAAGTTGATGCAACTAACAGACATGATTCCTTATATTATATAAAAGAAGAATTATATGTCATAAAAAATGGGGGAGTTTTAAGAGCCAAAACTACTTTGTAACATTTGGAGAAATTTAATACAAGAAAGGAATACTACAAATTTTGTCTCAATTGTTTCTATGAATTGTTATCATGGATTTTCTCTCAATTGTTTGTTCTAGGTCTTAGACTTGAAGGGTTTTTAATAATTTTGGACATGTATCTTAAATATAGGGTTTCTAATTTAGGCCAATGCTATATTATTTAAATGTCTTTGAATTTACTTCATTTTATTTATTTTTCATAAAGATGTGCAAACATTGTTTGACTGCAGTCATAAATATTTAAAGAAAACTCAATTCTTACTTTTATTTCTTTATATTATCTTTAGATATTTGGGTGATGTGTAGTGGGATTTGTGAATATGTTATTTTACATTATACATTGGTTAAATGCATGTTCATTTGGAATTTAAGCCTTGTCATGATGTTTGAGACAGAGATCAATAATCACATACTCTCTTTCTTCCCTACCTTTCTTTTTTGCTTCTTTTTTAACTAGATCACCCTAGTTTAAGACCCACTATAAATATTCATTTAGATTAATTTTTGTTTTATATTTTGATCATAATTCACTAATAATAACATAGTTGCTTCATACTTTACATAGATTTTATTGAATAGACCACAATAGTTCCCAACTACCAATTAATATAAATATTGTGGAATAATCTATTCACTCTGCCTCTATTTCATCAAATATAATCCAATTATCACAACCTATAACTCATGATTTGAATTTACTGAGTTCTAAAATGAGAAGTGTTAATTAAATACTAAGATCACCTATGATACACCAAGAGGCATTAACATTTGGAGCTCCATTGGCACTAGAAGGAGGGCCACCAATAAATCTTTGTGAATTTATAGAATCTTTGATAGTTTTGGCAAATTTTGATCTAAAGTTGGTGTTATATTTGAACATTTTCATAATTTTTTACTCAAGTGTGAAAATATCATCAATCTTTGTGGTCTTTGACCCATCTTTGTTCTTCCTTTACATAAAGATCAGTGTTCTTAAACGATAGATGTTTAATTTTGGTAAGGATAGTCTAAGATCTAAGAATAAAGAGTATTTGAGGTTAGAATAGCTTATTTTGATCAAATATTGGTATATCCTTTACAAATTTGAGGTCATTTGAGCTTAGACGTGTAAATATTGATCATATTTATGTATTCAGACATAATTTTGAGCTAGTTTAGTTGAATATTTTAATCTTTTATTATCCTTTACATGAATCCTTTAAAAATTCTGTTAATGTGAAAGTTTAAACTTGGTTATTTTTAAATATTAACTTGATACCTTATATTTCAAACAATATTCATATTTCTCAAGCTAGAATTGCTTAGAATCAGAACATGGTCATATTTAGAAACAAGGGAGCCTCTGATTGAACTAAAAATCCACATGAAAGCTAGGTGAGATAAAGGTAGGTGTAGATGTTTGAAGTATTTTCTAGATTCACCACTCTAATGTACTCTTGTGTTCAACCTTATTTGAGGTATTGCATATTTAGGTGATTCTTCCGTCAACATACTAGTTGTTGTACATGATCTCCCGCACAATCTTGAGAAATATTTCCCAACGTTTAGTAAAAATGGTGTCATAACTATAGAGAAACACATTATGTCATTCAAATTTACATTAAGATTATTAAATATCACCCATGAAGATGTAGCATGTTGGTTATTTCCTTTTACATTTAGGGATTTTGCATATGAATGGTTTCTTAATTTTCCTAAAAATTACATTATTAGCTAGGATTATTTTAACAATGTCTTTATTGACCAATTTGGTAAGGTTATTAGTCCCTACATCCTATACCAATAATTTACCACCATTAGAAGATGCATAGCCAAACAATAGAATTTAATGCTAGGTTTCAAAAGATGCATAGCCAAATAATAGAGCCCTAAAAACCTAATGATGTTTTGTCTTTAGAAATATATAAGGATGGAATAGATCCTCTGACTTATATGTTTTTAATGACATCTCTTCTATTCATAACCACCATAACCCATGCCTATTCTGAAGTAGTGATCATTAATGATCAAATTTAGCCTCAAGGACAAATGGCTTATTATATCCCAATTGTTAATCCACATATGCCCACCTTAAATATATTTCCTAACAGTAATAAAAATAGGCTAGCCCTGAATCAGATCCCAATGTTGAACCAATTACCCTTGAACCATGCTTCCCCTAACCATAACTTAGTATTCTTGAATCATCTTGTAATTGGATTTAGTTCAAATGATAAAAAATTACTAATACCAACCTCTGATGCTAACCAGTTTCATAGGTCTAAAACTCCCAAGAGTGAGAATGAATTTATATTAAAGATGGTATAGAATATTAGTACTGATTTCCTTTAGTTAAAAAAGCAAGTTGGTAATAATGGAGGAAGTTTTGGTAGACACTTCTCTTTTCAAAGGTTTTATAGACCCAATAGTATGTTTTAGAATGATATGTTTCATAACAATAAGAACAATGAATCATCTTATGATAAGAAAATAATGGATATAAACCTTATTGATATGGTTTTACATGATTATTGTAGGGTTCATTATATTGATAAGCATGCAAAAATTGATTTCATTGAGTTGTATAAAGCTTTTTAAGCATTTCAGGAAGAGTTGGACACTTTTGAGGTAGTGCCTCACAAATATAATGGTGTAGGTACATCAATATCTTCTAAATAATCCAACCAAGATTTCATGGTGGAAACATTTGATTTCCCCTTCAAAAAAGACAATAAACCTGATGATGTTTCTTAAAAAATCCAAGATTTCTATCATTTCCTAAAGAAGACATATCCTTTGAGGAACAGGGAACAAAAGGAACCCTTGACTACTTCAACTCCAAATAACTTTGGTGCCTCTTGATACTAATTCAAATAATAAACCAGAGCCTCTAAAGGGAAGTACTTCTAAACATAGTATGGGTGCTTCTAATTTTTGAAATAGAATTGTATATAATGTTGTGGAGGATATGAATAAAATTAAATATAACATTAATTTGAATAAATTGACATAGATTAGTAAACAAAGGGATCTATTCTTAGAGTCCTTATCTAAAAGACTTGGAAAGCCACCCAAAGCTAATAATTCCAATTTTACTATATACAAAGACAAGACAAAGTCTCCACCCTTCATGTTTATGGTAAGAATGTTTTGTAAGAACTTGTATAATTTTTTATTGGATTTTGGCACCTCTAGAAATATCATGGTTATAGGTATTTGTAAATGAATTGGTTTGATCCCCTTTAAATTTGATACGGTTATCACCCAATTAGATAAGTCCAGGGTCAAAGTGATTAGGTAATTGTTAAATGTTCACATGCAACTAGCTACTGAGCCAAGGGTCTAATAATTCATATACATCTAAGTGGTGGATATTACTGATGCCTACAAAAAAAATATAAGTAGATAATGGACATAAGATTTAAATGGATATATGTTCACAAACTATTTGTATTTGTGACTACCTTGGAAAGGAGTTCCAAACTAGATTAGAGTCGAAAGAGATCTTAGAAAAAAACATATCATCACTGAATATAACATAATGAATGAAATAGTCTAAATAATAGATTCTAATTTAGGGGTATTTAATCTTGAAACTACCAAGGTAGATGATCCTAAACCTTCCCATATCATTCCTATATTGTGGATGATGTATTTTGATGGAGCTAGGTTTAAATCTAGGTCTAGGGTAGGCATTATTCTAACTAACCCTATTGGTAATAAATATAATGCTTCTTATATACTCTAATTTCCATGTACCAACAATATCATAGAGTACAAGGCTCTCCTCTTATGATTACATTTTTCCATCAAAAACAAAGTCAAGGAACTACTAGCTTATGGTGACTTAAAACTAGTAGTCAATCAGGTAAGGAGCAAGTATCAATGTAAATTATCATAGATTAAGAGGTACAAATTTAGGGTCTAGGATTTAATTGAGTCTTTTGATTATTTCCATCCTTAGGGAGGAAAATAAAGCTACTAATGAGCTAGCCTGTACTACAAAAAATCTCATGCCTAACCAGGACTCACCACACTTTAGCATTGAGTTGATACCTTATCTTTTTATCCTTGACAATGTAAAATATATGTAGGTATTTAATGATGACTAAAAAATCCTAAACTTCATGGCTAATTTAGGAGCATTTGAGGCCCAGGTCATAGAAGAGGACAATGAAACCACCCTTGAAGACAAATTTTATGGCAAATTCATTCAACTAAATGATATCAAGATCCCTAAAGGAATGATTGCCATAAAAATGTTGTTTGATTAGGATATTCTAGCTGAGGCCTCTAATATTCCCAAAGTAAATAAGAATGATTATAATGCAGTTGATCTTGGACCTCAAGATCAGCATAAGTTGGTCAACATTGGAAAATCATGTATAAGTGTTTAAAATAAAAGAGCTAAGGAACTATTAATAAAGAACAAAGATGTAATAGTTTGGTCATATGATGAATGGAAGAATTTTGATTCAAGAGTCATCACCCATAACTTACCTCTCAAAGAGAATTACAAAACTTTTAGGTAAAATCGAAGGCCCATAAATCCTATTTTAAAACCCATGATTTAAAAAAAAAATTGAGAAATTAAAGGATGCTAAAATTGTATTTCTCATTAATTACTCTACCTGGGTTGCATATTTGGTACTAGTTAGGAAAAAGAATGGTGAAATTAGATTTTGTATTGATTTTAGGAATCTAAGTATGGCATGTGAAAAATATAATTATCCTCTTCCATCTCTTGACCAAGTAATAAAGTTTGTTTCTAGTTATGCCATGATGTCATTCCTTGATGGTTTTTCAAGATACAATCACATGTTGGTGAACAAGGAAGACATATTTAAGACAACATTTACAACCAAGTGGGGCACCTTTTCCTAAAAGATAATGCCTTTTGGGATGATCAACACATGAGCTACATTCTAAAGAGCCATAGACCATGCATTCTAAGGTTTGATTGGTAAATGCATCATATCTTACATGTATGATCTAACTATTTTCTCTAAGAATAGGGAGGACCACTTCTTGCATTTACAATAGCTATTTAAAAGATTCAAAAGCTATGGAATTTCCCTCATCTCCAAGAAAATAATTTTTGGTGTTAGTGAGGGAAATTTGTTAGGACATGTTATTATTAAATATGGAATTCATTTAGATCCTGAAAGAATAGAAGCTATATCAAAGATAGGACATCCCAATAGTAGAAAAGAAATGAAATCATTTTTTGGCAAAATAAACATTGTGAGAAAATTCATTTCTGAAATTACAAAAAATGTTAAACCATTAAATGATATGCTAAAGAAAGATCCTAAATCACATGGAATGAGGAATAAAAGAAGGCATTGGGAACATCAAAAAGGTAATTAGTCAAGCCCTAGTCTTGATAAGTCTAGACTTTTCAAAAGAATTTTTCATTTACTCTTTTACCTCCCATCACACCATTAATGTTATTTTAACTCCAAATATAAATGGGTGTGACCATCTAATTACTTTCATGATCTCTAACTTGAAAAATGTTGAGTTAAATTATCCCTTAATTGATAAACAAGCTTTTTGATTAGTCAAAGCCATCAAGAAATTTACGCACTACCTTATTAGGAATAAAGTGCATATCATTCTTCTAGACCCAACCACTAAGTTAATTCTAATTCAATGTGAATTTTGAGAGAAAAGAGGTAAGTGGATGTATGTTCTTCAATAATATGACATAGAGATGAAGAATGAAAAATTAATAAGGTGTCTAGGTCTAATTTAAGAGATTGCCAATACTAGCCCCAAACTAAGTATTATGGAGGTTGATCAATAAAATTTTCAACCTAATGATTGGTATGATCCCATAATTCACTTACTAGTTAATGTAACTTGTCTTATAGGATGAACGAAGGAGCAAAAAATATCCCTAATACATAAAATAACTCACTATTGCCAATACTAACCCCAAACTAAGTATTATACAGGTTGATCAATAGAATTTTCAACCTAATGACTGGTATGATCCCATTATTCACTTAATTATTAATGTCACTTATCCTATAAGATGAACCAATGATAAAAAAAGATCCATAAGACTCAAAACAACTCACTCTTTGATCAAGGATGGAATCCTATACCAAACTAAATTTGAAGGTGTGTAATAAAGATGTGTATCCAAACAAAAGGCATCTGAGATGATGAGCACATTTCATGAAATTTTTTGAAGTGGGAATCCCTATAAAATTAAAATATCTCACAAGAACCTTATGGAAAACTACTATTGGCCTACCATATTTAAATATTCTCATAAGCATGTGAGGGAATGCCATTCATGCCATATTTTTAGCATAAAAGAGCCAAAGGCAGCCATGCCTTTACAACTAGTCATGATTGACAAAAAAATTTCCCAATGAGGGATATATTTCATTGAAGTCATAAATCCAAACTCATCATAAGGTCACAAATATTTTCTAACATTTGATGACTATTACATGAAATTGACTGAAGCAGTAACTACCAAACAATGTAGAATTGAAGAAGTGATTAAGTTTTTAGAAGAAAACATATGCACCAGATTTGGGACTCTACTCTCTTTGGTATGTGACAATGGGTCTGAATTTATATCCATATAAATGACACAATGGTAATATGATAATGGTATTATCTTAAATTTCTCATCAAACCATTACCCTCAATGTAATAGAATGTCTAAATCAACAAATAAGAACTTGATGAAGGCAATTAAGAAGTCTATTACAAACAAACCTAGAACATGGCATAAACTCCTCAAATATGTCCTTTGGGAATATATAATAATATTCAAATAGGACCCTAAATAATCTCCCTTCTTACTGGTATATGGCTAAGATCCCATATTCCCCATCACACTTAAGCTGCCAAGTTACAAGTTTATGTAACAATATATTGAGGAAGACCAAGAATTTGCAAAATTAAGGCTACTTGACATAGTTTAGATGGAAGATGACTGAGAAGAATATTTTTATAAAATTAGTAGGCACCAGACCATAGTAAAAGGGTGTTTTGACAAATGATAAAAGTTTAAGGTGTTTAGGCACGAAGACTTAATTGTTCTCTAGGACAAGGCATTTGAGCCCAAGAGCAAACATGGTAAATTCACACATTTATGGATTGTCCACTATCAAATTGTAGAAACACTTGAAGATAACACCTTCAAACTAAAATTTCTACAAGGATCAGATTTCACACTACCCACCAATGGGAAATACCTCAAGCATTAATTTTATGCTACTCCACCTGGGATCTTCATGGAGTAAATCTATAAGGGTGGTTAGGATTAGTATAAGTAGGCTAGTTTAGTTCCATTTTCTTCATATCTCTTATTTATACATAATATTATATATATTGTCTTGTTTTTACATTTCTTCCTACTTTTTTTTATTTTAGTTGTGTGTTTGTTTTCTATTGCTTTGTTCCTTGCTTTTAATAAGTTCTTTCAGCTAGCCCTCAGTTCAAAGTTCACTTGATTGCTCAAAGAACTCCACAAGTTTAGAAATTTAGGTATGGATCTGAAGCATGTGATGACCATGGGCTTAAAATATGATCTTGATGTTATAATTTAAATAAACTAGTAAGGAATGGTGAATATGTTAACTATTACATAAGGACTTAAACATTGTTTTGATCTAAAATTGGTTTTAAGAAGAATTGTATATATAGAATGAAATTTCAAATTATTAAGGCACAATCATGTATGCACTTAACAAATATCCCTACCTAGTAAAAATTTTGTAACCATAGGTGATTGTTAGAATATTAAACACTTGACCAAATCCTTAAACCTAGCTATCCTAGTTCCCAAACTTTGCTAGAAAGCCCAAAATATTTAAAAATACAAAAACAAGAGATTATTAAAAAATGAAGATATTTTAAAGTAAAGGTGATTTTGGAAATCTCCATCAAGGATGTGGATGCTTGGTTGGTAGTGGAAAAAGGTTGTGAATGGAGCCAAAGGTATCTCTATTGGGGCTATGAATGATTGGTTGGTAGTAGAGCAATGCCTAATCCTTCCCTAAAATAAGATCATGATGTTTAATGAGCATGAAAACATGTTCCAAGTCAAGGTTAATGATTAAATAATTGAAACCTAAAATTTGTCCCCTAAGTCCCATGGTAAACACTAAGTGGAATCAAAACATGCACACAAAATGGATATGCTTTGATGTTTAATCCTAATTTTGTAGATGCAAGGTTTGTTTCAATCATGAACCAATAATAACAATGGCATTTTTCAAGTTGAATAAGTGACCTAGTTATTTGTCTAAATCAAAGTCTTTAATTTCTAACATATTGCTATGGTTCCCCTAGAAGTCGACATTTGTTGAGGTTAACATACCCCCATTTCTAAAAATAGGAACCTTTGTGCAACTCTGAACCTTAACACTAAAAAATTGACATGTTATTCAAATTATTTATATTTAAAAATCATCCACACCTAATAGAGGTGGCCTATGTTTTTTATGATCCTAATTCAAGTTCACCTAATATTGCTAATAATGGATTTTCATGTCTCAGTTATAGGTTTCATGGAACCCCCTCATTGACTGGATTATACTTGAATTTTATAGATTAATCCTAATTCAATATTTTACTAGCCTTTGGTATATAATAACTCAAGATTTAATCAATTTTTTTAATGTCTTGAAACTTCCATCAAAAACCCTAGCTTATATCCTTCATTTTAAATCCAAATTTTATGGGAGCAAAATTGGTGGAAGCACTTTAAAAAATACAATGAACTGAGTTTAATTTTTATGCTAAAACTCAATCATGTTTTTTTTTAAAAAAAATAACCAAGCCTTAGCCTAAAAATTAGGTTTTTTCCCTTTATATTTTCCCCTCCTTTATTCCCTTTTGTTTTAAAATTGGATCTAACTTTTATGTTTGTAGTATCCTTTACTTTCTTAACTCAGCCTCACTTTATGTTTCATGGTCCCTATTAGTACCTATCATAACATCTTATTCCTAAGGCCCCATTCATGATTTTTAACATAAATGAGACCTTAGTCCTAAGACTTTATCCTAAGTTTTTATCTTGTCCTGAGCCCTAACTTAAATATATTGTTTCTTCACAAGATCATTGATTCATGCTTCATCGGGTGACATTGATCAAATGGAGTGAAATAGACCCAACCAAAAAGGATTTGATCTATCAAGCCAATTTGGCTTGATCACTCAGATCATAATCAACATCTCACAAAAGCCCATATAGAGATCAATGCTCTATGGACTCTTCTTAGGATCAATAGATTCAAAGTTTGGGAGGCTCATGGAGTTGCCACATGTTGTTCTTAAGTTTCAACTCAATATCAAATGGAAATTGGAATAATATCTAGCATTATGATTTTTAATTATTCCAAGGGTAATTATTTTATTCTGTTTCAAAGACAGGCTTATTACTTTGTCTAATTTTTATACATGGCCCCGAACTAATTTGATCCACTTTCTGGTTGTAGGTACCAATAGCATGCATCAATTTGGATCATGCTCTATGGTTTATACTTAATTAGGGGAGATAATTTGATAGAGTGTATTAAGCACAAACTGTTGTGGGACTAGCTATGTTCAAGATTTAAATTTAATGCTTTCATGCCCATTATTTGATGACTATGAGGCCATTGTTGACATTCATAAGGCTGTCAAATTTTAGGTGCATCTGTAAAATTATTAGATATTAATTTAGAAATTCATGTGAAAGTCATTCCTTCCTATGAGGGCATCATTAGCGTCCATGAGACCATCAAAATTTAGCTCAAGATAAAATTTCACTCTTAAGATAAATGCACTTAAGACTTGCATCTCAATGTGAAAATTGATCTTCCATAGATTAATTTGGTTTATTTAAATCCATGTCTAGACTCAATATCCTTATAACTAGGTTTATATTTACATAGGCTAAGCTTTAATATCATGATAGAATCTAGTCATGTTTTTGAACATTGACCCAAACCTTAGTCTATATATGTGTCATGCTCTTTTTAGCCTAATGGGCTTGGTTAATAAAAGATACCATTACCATAAAACTTATCTTAAAACTTTTAATCTAAAGTTTTATTGTGTTTATTAACATGGTAAAACCCTAGGTTACAACCTTACATTACATCCTTTTGTTATTTGGGCCCCCCTTTTAATGTGTTTTAAACTTAGCCTAAAAAACTTTAGTCTAAGGTTTTTTTACTATTTATTAACATAAAATAGAACTATAGCCTAAATATTTATTATAAGTTCTTTATATTTCCTAATACTAATTAAATTTCATGTACATTTGTATGATCAATGGATTACATATGATCAGGTAAGAAAGATTAGATGATGTCAAACCAAGGTGTAATTTTCAACAAATCTTTGGGAAAGCATAAAAATGACACATAGTGGAAGCATGTTAACATGTATATTGGCTATGTGCATATCTCCAAAGACCCATATAACTACCAAGTGGTACAACTATAGAGTTCACTATAGACAAGGACCAATAGCATGAAAATCTTAAGATCAAGATCAATAGTCCACATTGATCAATGGAGAAATATTAGATGGTGAAAAACTAAAGATATATTTTAAAAGATAATGGCTAATTATTTAAAATCATTTTGAAAAAATGTCATGAAATATACCAAAAAGATGACACATAGATTCCACATGGGTACAAGATGATAAAACTAGATATATTGTGGGCTTGGAAAAGCAAATATATAAATGCAAAGGTCTAAATCAAATCCAAGGCATGAATTTGTGTAATTCCAAGTAAACCATCATGATTGAAGCTACATAAAATCCCTAGCCTCTACTTAAATCCCTAATTTGATCTCAAATTAACCATAGTCATACCAAACGAACCCAATTATCATCTGAGTAAGTGAAAACTATCTAGAGACAAATTGTAGATCACTAGTGAGAAATTTGCAAAACTTAGTCATGGTAGCCCAAAAGCAACACAGAGAGGATACCAAGCTATATTTGACCACAAACCTAGAGGGAAGGGTCTTTAAAGACACAATACATGACACAATGTCCTCAAATACTAGAGAAAATAGTTTGTCCAACATCTTTTAGATAATTGAGGAATTATGACCCATAACCAAAGATGATGAGAATATTTCATCCTTTAGGACAAGGTATTATGACTTGTTTATAGCACAAATTACTAGCCTTCACCATGCAATAGCTAAACCAAAGGTATTTCACTACATAGATGTCATTCTTCCTATTTTTAAAGAATGTAAAATTGAAAAGGGAATGCTAATTAATGAGTATACTCATAAGTTCATTACCTATTTGTCCCCCATTGAATTTGAGAACTAATAAAATATTCCCAATCCCCTAGTAGATGTGACCACACTCATCAAATGGGCTAAGGAAATGACCTCAAAACCATCCTAGCACCATGTCTTTATTCTAGAAACCATGTGTTTTATAACCCTAGTGGGAACATTCCCATTAGCTAATTCTAACTTGGAATTAGATTAATAATTACCTTAATGAATATACTCTATGGAAGCCCCACTACCACTTATGTTGATATCATATGGGTGCTCCTAGTCTATTATATGATTGAAAAGGGGCTAACTCCTATTAGTCAACTTATCAACACATGCTTATGTAGATATATCTTTGTAGTCAAGAAAGGGACTAGGAGAGAATTCTATATGATGTCTTACCTCCTAGATTACCTTCTTGCCATAATAATATCCCTAACTTTAGGGGAAGGTCTCCTAAGAGGACACAGATAGTGTTCTAGTTTTACTCCAAGATACATATCTTCAAATATGGAGACCATAGTCATTTTATATGTAATTTCATCTATCCTTATTTGACTGAGGCCATAATAGGTAAATTTATTCTAAGGATCGACCCATAGGCCAAAAAATCCATTGAATCCATTAGAAACATATGGTTTTACATGGATTGCACAGTCATTTGGATTGAATGAACACAATGCACTCCATTGAGGTTACCATCCCATGTTCCAAATAAATTAGTTGAGTAGGAAGTTGCATTTCAAATATGTAATGGTATAGATGATGTTTATAGAGAGACAAAGAAAATATTGCTAAATATTCCACCATTGGCTATTGGCAAGACTATCTTCTAGTATTGGAACAAAATTGAAGATGTTGTTAGACATAGAGCATTCTTGAAATTACAACATGATAACTTGAGGCAATGGGACCCAAATGATAAGGTAACAAAGCATTTGAAGGCCAAACAAATAAATGTGCCTTATGAACATCTTCCATGTGTTTATGACCATATGTATAAAAAATCTTCATCCTTCTATGAAGTATTGACAATGTTGAAGAAACTCCACATCATCCCAAAATGAAGGTTGATGAGAGATTAGAAAGGAAATGATGACATTTGGAAAATTGGTCTGAGACAAACCACCTATTTGGGGGTCAATCTTATGGACATATTCCATCACAACATCATATAGAAACATCGCAGCCTGAGACACAAGTTACATAAAAATCTAAAATAAAAGTTAAATAAAGCCTTGATGAAAGTAAGCCTAGTGAAGGGGCATCATCTTTAGCCAAGCCTACAAGATGAAAGTATCCTATTGAATATATAGATGTAATTATATTAGATCTAGATGAAAAAGTGGAAGATGCATTACAAACATTTCCCAATAAATATGAGTCAATGAAGAAGGGGAAAACGTGAAAGAACCTCATCCCCAAACTAAAGAAAAATTAGAGGCAAAAATGATAAAGGAAAGGAGATGACATTAGACCTAGTTCCCATTAATCCCCTATAGCAAAGGAAGGCTGAACTGGCACTAGTGTTTGTAGGACCAAAGAGACCCAGATTGACCCTCACTCATCCATTAAATGAGGTTAATGTATTTAGTGATTAAAACCCAATTCATGGATCAACTATTCCTGAGTGGTTTTTATGTGGGAAGATGCAAAAGATACCAACCATGCACCACCATTGGGAAATCATAATGTCAGTAAACATTCATGTTCATGAGGAATTGAAACCTTAGATTATGGAGCTATAGAAACATGAGAAATATTGAAAGATGACTACCCTTATGAGATTAGGTGTCACTCAAATGAATACTCCTGGAGCTTCAAGTGAGGTATAAGTTGAGATCGCTACTCCAAAAATGAGTGAATCATGAGTAGGAGTTAGTCTAATCCAAAATTTAACACCATAAAATGAGTGATTGAGAAAAGGGATATGATAGGAGGTGAAGAGTTCACCTTCCAAAAGGTTGAACCATTTATCAGTTTAACTCTAATAGTTGGAAAATTTCTAGTACAATATAGGATATTTGAATAAAAGATCCTTGAAGTAGCCTAGGTTCAAAGTGATTATTTTTAAACAATGATCAAGAGTCTAATATAAGAAAACAAGAATTTAAAAGAGGTAGATCACTAAACAAAGGGATATATTGTTGGATAACTTATCTAAAAAACTTAGAAAGCCACCCAAATCTAATAAGGTTAATGTTGCTATGTACAAAGCAAGATAGAGTCTCCACCCTTCTTGCTTATGGTAAGAATGTTTGGCAAGAACTTGCATAATTATTTATTGGATATTGGTGCCTCTATAAATATCATTCTTGTAGGTATTTTTAAACAATTTGGTTTGACCCTCATTAAATTTGATAGGGTTATCACCCAATTAGATAAGTCCAGGGTCAAAGTGATTGAGGAATTGTTAAATGTTCACATGCAACTGGATACTAAGCCAAAATTCTAACAGTTCATAAGCGTCTAAGTGGTGGATATTCCTAATGCCTACAGACTAATTTTAAGAAGAGAATGGGAAAAAATATTTAAATGGATATATGTCCATAGATTATTCACATTTTTGGCTAAATTAAAAAGGAGTTCCAAACTAGATTAGGGTTGAAAGAGAGCCTAGAATAAAACATATGGTCACTGAATAAAACATAGTGAATGAATGAGTCAACATAGGTTATTATAATTTATGGGTATTTTCTCTTGAAACTACCAATGTAGGTGATCCTAAACCTTCCCTTAGCATTATATATTGTGGAAGATGTATTTTGATGGTGCTATGTGTAAATCTAGGTTTGGGGTAGGCATTATTCTAACTAACCCTATTGGTAAGAAATATCATGATTTTTATAGACTCCAATTTCCATGTACCAACAATCTCACAAAGTACAAGTATCTCCTCCTAGAACTAGAATTTTCAATCAAAAACAAAGTCAAGGAACTACTAATTTATGGAGACTCGGAACTACTAGTCAATCAGGTAAGGAGAAAATATCAGTGTAAATTACCAAAACTTAAGAGGTAAAAATTTAGATTCTAGGATTCAATTGAGTCTTTCTATGATTTCAATATTATTTTCATCCCTAGGGAGGAAAATAAAGCTATTAATGAGCTATCCTCTATTGTAAATAATATCATGCTTGACCAGGACTCACCAGACATTAGCATTGAGTTGATACCTTGTCTTTCTATCCTAGACAGTGTAAAATATTTGTGTCTTTAATGATGACCAACAAATCATGAAATCCATGGCCAATTTAGGATCATATAAAGCCCAATTCGTAGATGAGGTTGATGAAACCACCTTTGAAGACAAATTTGATGGAAAAGTCATTCAGCTAAATGACAACAAGATCCCTAAGGGAATGATTGCATTAAAAAGGTTATTTTATTAGGATAAGCTATCTGAGGTACCTAATATTACAAAACTAAATGGGAAGTATTATAATGCAGGTGATCTTGGACCTTAAAATCAACATTAGTTGGTCAACATTAGAAAATCTCATATAAGTGTTGAAAACCAAAGAGCCAAGGAACTGTTAACAAAGAACAAAGATGTAATAGTTCTGCCATATGATGACTTGAAGATTTTTGATCCAAGAGTCATCACCCATACCATACCTCTCAAATATAATTAAAAACCTCTTTACTAAAATTAAATGACTCTCAATCCTATTTTATAACCCATTAATTTTAAACAAGTTCAAAAATTATTGGATGTTAGAATTGTATTTCTCATTCGATACTCTACTTGGGTTGCCAATTTGGTACTATTTAGGAAAAACAATGGTTAAATTATATTATGTATTGGTTTTAGGAATCTAAGAAAGGTATCTAAAAAATATAATTATCTTCTTCTGTATCTTGACCAAGTAATAAATTTTTTTTTGGTTCTACCATGATGTCATTCCTCGATGGTTTTTCAGGATATAATCAGGTGTTGGTGAACAAGGAAGACAAAATTAAGATAACATTTACAACCAATTGGGGCACATTTTCCTATTAGATAATTCCTTTTTGTATGATAAACATATAAGATACATTACATATATCCATGGACCATGCCTTCTAAGGTTTGATTGGTAAATTCATCATAATTTACATGGATGTTCTAACTATTTTCTCTAAGAATAGTGAAGACTAATTCATGCATTTACAATAGGTATTTGAAAGATGTAGAAGGTATGGAATTTCCCTCAACCACTAAAATATTTATTTATGTCCCTAATGGAAATTTTTTAGGCCATGTTATTACTAAATATGTAATTTATATAGATCTTAAAATAATAGAAGCTATATCAAAGATAGAACCTCCCAATAGTAGAAAAGAATTGAAATCATCTTTTGGTAAAATAAATTTTGTGACAAAATTAATTGATGGCTTGAAATAAATCACCAAACCATTAAATTATATGCTGAAGAAGGATGCTCAAATGTCATATAATGAGGAACCAAAGAAGGCCTTTCATGACATCAAAGAGGTAATTAGTCAAGCCCCAGTCTTGATAAGTCCAAACTATTTGAAAGATTTTTGCCTTTACTCTTTTTCCTCCGATCACATCATTGACGTTATTTTAACTCAGAATATAGATGGGTGTGACCATCCAATTAATTTCATGATCACTAACTTGAAAAATTCTAAGTTAAATTATCCCTTAATTGATAAACAAGATTTTCCATTAGTCAAAGCCATCAAGAAATTTAGGCACTACATTCTTAGGAATAAAGTGTATGCCATTATTTAATACCTAAACACTAATTTAATGTCAAATTAGAGATCAAAGAGGTAAGTGGATGTTTATTCTTCAATAATATGACATAGAGATGAAGACTAAAAAATTGATAAGGTGTCAAGGTCTGATTCAAATGATTTTGAATACTATCCCCAGACTAAGTATTATGCAAGTTGATCAATATGATTTTCAACCTAATGATTGGTATGATCCCATTATTCACTTAATAATTAGTGACACGTATCCTATATTATGAAATATGGAGCATAAACTATCCCTAAGACTCAAAACAATCACTATCTAATCAAGGATGGAATCCTATACTGAAAGAACTTTGAAGGTGTGTACTCAAGATGTGTATCCAAAGAAGAGGCATGTGAGATCATGAGCATGTTTCATTAAAATTTAGGAAGTGGTAATCCCTATGGAAGGAAAACAAATAAAAAAAATTTGAGGGCAAACTACTATTGGCCCACCATATTTAAAGATGCTCATAAGCATGTAAGGGAATGTCATTCATGCCATATTTTCAACATAAAAGAGCCAAAGGCAGCCATAAGGTAAAACCAATCATGATTGAAAAAATATAATGGGGGATATATTTCATTATATTCATCAATCCTAACTCATCATAAGGTCACAAATATGTTCTAACATCTATTGACTATTGCACTAGATGGACTAAAGTAGTAACTACCAAATAGTGTAGAACTAAAGAAGTGAGCAAGTTTTTAGAAAATATATGCCCCAGATTTGGGAATCCACTCTCTTTGGTATGTGATAATGGGTCTACATTCATATCCATATAAATTAAATAATAGGCATATCATTATGGTATTATCCTCAAGTTCTCATCAAACCATTACCCTCAAGGTAATGGAGTGTCTGAATTAAGAATAAGAACTTGATGAAGGTAATTAAGAAGTCTTCTACAAATAAACATAGAACATGGAATAAACTCCTCAAATATGCCCTTTTGTTAGATAGAACAAGAGTAAAATAGGCCCTTAAATTATCTCCCTTCTTATTGGTATATGGCAAAAAACCCATATTCCCCATCACACTTAAACTGCCAACTTATAAGTTTATGTAACAATATATGGAAGAAGACCAATAATTTGAAAACTCAAGGCTACTTGACATAGTTAAGATGGAGGATGCTTGAGAAGAAGATTTTTTTAAATTTAGAAGGCCCCAGACCATAGTAAAAGGGTGTTTTGACAAATGATCAAATGTTAAGGTGTTCAAGTAGGGAGACTTAATTGTTTTTTGGGACAAGGAATCTGAGCCCAAGGGAAAACATGGTAAGTTTACACCTCTATTGATTTAGAACTATCATATTGAAGAAACACTTGGAATTAACACATTTAAAATAAAATATCTATAAGGATTAGACTTCACACTGCCTACCAATGGGTAATACCTCAATCGTTACTTTTCTGTTATTCCACCTAGGATCATCATGGAGTAAATCTGTTAGGGTGGTTAGGATTAGTACAAGTAGGCTATTTGAGTTCCATTTTGTACCTTTCCTTCCTATCCCTTATTTGTACATAAGTTTATATATATATATATATATATATATATTGTCTCATTTTTTACTTTAATTTCTATTTTGTTGATTTTTGTTGTGTGTTTACTTTCTATTGTTTTATTCTTTGCTTCTAAAAAGTTCTTTCAGACAACACTCAGTTCAAATTTCACTTGATTGCTCAAACAACTCCATGAGTTAAGAAATGTAGGTATGGATCTTAAGCATGTGATTACCATGAGCTTCAAATATGAGTTTGATGTTATAATTTAAAGAAACTAGTATGGAATGGTGAATATGTTAACTATTACATAAGGTCTTAAACATTATTTTGATATACAATTGGCTTTAATAAGAATTGTACATATAGAATGAAATCTTAAATTATTAAGGCACAATAATGTTTTCACTTAACAAATATACTTGCTTGGGACAAAGGTTTCAACCATATGTGATTGTATAAATATTAAATACTTGACCTAATCCTTAAACTTGGCTATCCTAGTTCCCAACCTTTGTTGGAAAGCCCAAAATATCTAAAAATACAAAAAAAAGAGATTATTTCAAAATGAAAAGATTTTCAATCAAAGGTGATTCTGGTAATCTTTACCATGACTATGGATACTTAGCTGGTAGTGGATCCAGGCTGTGAGTGGAGCCAAAGGTATCTTTGTTGGGGTTATAGATTCTTGGTTGGTAGTAGAGTAATGCCCAAGCCTTCCCTGAACTAAGAGAATGATGCTTAATGAGTATCCAAACATGTTCCAAGTCAAGGTTAATGATTAAAGATTTCAAACATAAAAGTTTTCCCCTAAATCCCATAGTAAATAATAAGTAGAATTAAAGTACACACACAACATGGATATGCTTTGATGTTTAATCCTGATTTTGTAGATGCAAGGTTTGTTTCAACCATGAACTGATCTTAATAATAGAATTTGTCAAGTATAATAAGTGACCTAGTTATTTATCTAAACCAAAGTCTCTAAGTTCTAACATATTGTTATGGTTCCCCTAGAAGTCACCATTTTTTGAGGTTAACATACCCCTATTTCTGAAAATAGGGACCCTTATGCAACTTTGAAACTTAATAATGAAAACTTGACATGTTTTATAGATTATTTATATTTAAATATCATCCATGTCTAATAAGGGTTGCCTATTTTGTTCATGATCCTACTTTATGGTCACCTAATATTGCTAATAGTGGATTTTCATGTTTCAATTATAGGTTTCATGGGACCCTTGAGTGGATTATACTTGAATTTTATAGATTAATACTCATTAAGGGTTTTACTAGCCTTTGGTCTATAGGAACTCAAGATCAAATCCATTTTTTGAATGCCTTGAAACCTCTATTTAAAATCATTACTTAGATCTTTAAGTTTAAATCCAAATTTTATGAGAGCAAAATTGGTGGGAACACTTTAAAAAATTCAATAAACTAAGTTTAACTTTTATGCTAAAAATTAATCATGTTTTTTAAATAGCATAACGAAGCCTTAGCCTAATAATTACATTTGGTCCCTTTCTATTTTTCCCTCCTTTATTACCATTTTTTTAAAAACTAGGTCTAACTTTCATATTTTTAGGGTCCTTTACTTTCCTAACTCGGCCTCACTCTATGTTTCAGGTATTTCTTAGTACCTATCCTAACATCTTAGTGCTAAGGCCCCATTCATGTTTTTAAACATAAACATGACCTTAGCCCCAAGACTTTTGCCTAAGTTTTTACATTGTCCCAAACCCTAACTTAAATATATTACTTCTTCATAAGATTGATTGTTCATGATTCATTGGTTGACATTGATCAGATGAAGTGAAAGAGACCTGACCAAAAAGGTTTTGATTTATTGATCCAATCTAGCTAGATCACTTGGATCATAATTAACAGCTCACAGAAGTCCATATGGAGATCAACACTTTATGGACTCTTCTCAGGATCAATATATAAAATCTCAGGAGCCCCACGGAGTTACCATGTGGCACTCCTGAGTTTGAACTCAATATCAAATGGATCTTGGGATAAGATTTTGCATTATGATTTTTTTTATTCAAGAGTTCATTATTTTATTATGTTTCAAAGACTTAGGATTATGACTTAGTATAATTTTTATACATGGCCCTAAGCTACCTTGATCCACTTTATGTCTACAAGGAAAAATAGCATGCATCTATTTATATCATGATCTATGGTTTGTGTTTACTCATGGGAGATAATCTAATAGAGTGTATTAAACCTAAACTTTTATGGGACCAACTACGTTTAAGACTTGAATTTTATGCTCTCATGCCCATTATTTGATGACCACGAGGCCATTATTGACATTCACAAGGCCATCAAATTTTATCCGCGTATGAAAATTTGTTAGAGATTAATTTTGGCATTCGTACGAATGTCATTGACAACCATGAGGGCATGATCGGCATCCAAGAGACTCTCAAAATTTAGCTTAAGAGCCAATTCACTTAGAAGATAAATGCACTTAAGACTTGCATCTTAAATTCAAAATTGATCTTCCATATATTAATTTGGTTTATTTAAGGCCATGTCTAAACTCAAGATCCTTATAACTAGGTTTATATTTGTATGAGCTAAGCTTGAATATCATGCTAGAATCCAACCATGTTTTTAAACATTGACCTGAACCTTAGTCTATATATACCTCATTATATTTTGAGCCTAATGGGCTTGGTTTAACAAAAGGTCCCATTATGATAAAAATTAGCTTAAAAATTTTAATCTAAAGTTTTATCATGTTTATTAACATGGTAAAACCCTAGGTTAGAACCTTACATTAGATCCTTTTGTTATTTGGGACCCCATTTTAATGTGTTTTAAACTTAGCCTTAGAAAATTTGATCTAAGGTTTGTTTCCTATTTATTAACACAAAATAGAACTATAACTTAAATTATTTAGCCTAATTTCTTTAGATGTTCTTATACTAACTAAAGTTTGTGTACATTTTTAGGATCAGTGGCTTGCATATGATCAACCAAGAAAGATCAGATGACGTGAAACCATGATGGAATTTTCAACAAAACTTTAGGTAAGCACAAGAATGCCACATGGTGGAAGCATGTTAACATGCATACTAGAAATGTGAAAAACTCCAAAAACCCTTATAACTACCAAGTGGAACAACCATTGATCCTATTACAAATAAAGACCTATAACATGAAAATATTAGGATCAAGATCAATAGTCCACATTGATCTATGGAGAAAGATCAGATGGTGTGAAACTAAAGATAAATTTTAAAATATAAGGAGTAATTCTTTAAAATAATCTTGAAAAAGTGCCACAAAAACTACTAATATGATACCACATAAACACCACATGGGTACAAGATGATAAAATAAGAGATTTTGTCATTTTGGTAAAGAAAATGTATAAATGCAATTGTCTAAATCAAATCTAAGCAAAGAATTTTCCTAATTCCACATAAAAAATCTCCATTAAAGATATAAAAAATACATAACCTCTACTTGAAGCCCTAATTTGATCTTGAGTTAACCACAGTCGAACCAAAAAGAACCCAATTGTCTTCTAAATAAGTGCAAACTGATCCAGAGACAACTTGTAGATCACTACTGAGAAATTTTCAAAACTCATAGTCATGGAAATCTAAAAGCAACATAAAGAGGATACCAATCTATATTTGACCATGGAATCAAAGTGAAGTGTCTTTAAAGACACAGTACATAACACCATGTCCTTGAACACTAGAGAAAATAATTGGTCCAAGATCTTTTGGACAATTAAGGAATTGTGATCCATAACTAAAGAGGATGAGAATATTTCATCCTTTCAGACACGGTATTATGACATGGTTGTAGCACAAATGGAAATACTTCACCACACAATAGCTAAACCATAGATACTTCATTGTATAGATGTCCTTCTCCCTATTTTTAAATAATGTAAAATTTAAAAGGGCATGATAATTAATGAGTGTACTCATAATTTCATTATCTATATGTCCCCCATTGCATTTGAGAACTGCTAAAATATTCCCAGGCCCTGGCAGATGTTCCCACACTCATTAAATGGGCTAAGGAAAATGAACTCAAAACCATCGTGGCACCATGGTTATAGTCTAGAAACCATGTGTTTTATAACCCTATTTGAAACATTCCTATAAGCTAATTCCAACCTAGAATTAGAGTAATAATGACCTTGATGAATAGACTCTATGGAAGCCCCACAACCACTTATGTTGATAGCATATGGGTACCCCTAGTCTATTATATGATTGAAAAGGGGATAACTCCTATTGGTGAACTTATCATCACATGATTATGTAGGTAGATCTTAATATTAAATAAAGGGACTAGGAGAGAATTTTATATGATGTTTTACCTCCTAAGTTTACGGGATGTTTTATTGAGAGAACATAGAAGTGTCTCAATTTTAATCCAAGCTACATATATTCAAATATAGAGACTATATTCATTTTATATGTGATTTTATCTATCCTCATTTGACTGAGGCCATAATAGGGAGCCTTGTGCTAAGGATTACCCCATTGGCACAAAAATCCATTGAATCCATTGGAAACATATGGTTTTACTTGGACTACACAATCTTCTAGATTGAAGGAACATAATTCACTCTATTAAGGTTACCAATCCATGTTACAAATAAATTAACCAAGAAATAAGATGCATTTCAAATATTCAATGGTACAGATTGTGTTTACAGAGAGAAAATGAAAAAATTGCTATATATTCCACCCTTGGCTATTGGCAAGACTATCTTCTAGTATTAGAAAAACATTAAAGATGTTGATAGACATAGAGCCTCCTTAAAATTAAAACATTATAACTTGAGTCAATGGGACCCAAATGATAACGTAACAAATCATTTGAAGGCCAAACGAATAAATGTGCCTTATGAGCATCACCTAGGTACTTATGACCATATGTACATGAAAGCTTCATCCTTCTATGAAGTATTGATAAGGCTGAAGAAAGTCAACATCAACCTAAAATGAAGGTTGATGAGAGATAAGAATGGAAATGATGATATTTGGTAACTTACTCTAATGTATTACCACCTATGGACCTCCTCCATCATGACAACATATAGAAACATAACAGCCTTAGACATAAATTATAGCCTTAGAATCATCTTTATCTTGGCCCACAAGAAGAGAGTCTCTTATTGAGAATATATATGTAATTACATTGGATCTAAGTGAAACAATGGAAGATGCATTACAAACATTGTCCAATGGATATGATTCAGATGAAGAAGGAGAATAAGAGGAAAAATCTCATCCCCAAGCTAAAGTGAAATTAGAGGTAGAAAAATATAAAGGAAAGGAAATGGCATTAGACATATTTCCCATTGATTCCCCATTAAAGAGGAAGGTTGAACTGGCACTAGTCTCTGCAAGACCAAAGAGACCCAGATTAACCCTCACTCATCAACTAAGTGAGGTCAATGTCTTTAGTGATGAGAACCCAATTCATGGACCAACTATTTTTTAGTCGTTTATATATGGGAAGCTATAAAATATACCAACCATGAACCACCATTAGGAAATCACAAAATTAGTAAACATTCATATTCATGAGGAACTCAAACCTTGTATTATGAATCTACAGTAACAAGAGAAAGATTAAAAAATGACTACCCCTAGGGGATTAGGTGGTACTCAAATGGATACTTCGTAAGCTTCAAGTGAGGCACAAGTTGAGTTACCTACTCCAAAAATTATTTAATTATTAGTTGATCTAGGTTTAATCTAGAATCTACCAACATGTAATGAGTTATCAATAAAATGGTTATGGTAGAGGTGAAGAGTTCACCTTGAAAAAGGTTGAGCCATTTGTCAGTTTAACTCTAGTAGATAGACAAAATCTAGGACAAGACAAGATATTTGATGAAAATATCCTTGATGTAGTCCAAAATCAAAGTGAATAGTTGCAAACAATGATCAAGCTTCTTGTTATGCCTATTTTTTACACCCCCCTAACAATTTTAAATTCCATACTTGCTACCATATAGGTGACCCTATCATAAAGCCTAAAACTATGTTGGGATCCTATTGATTGATAGTATTTTTAGATGCATATTTGGTTATGAAATTATAATGATTTAAGTGTTTCTGAATAGCATGGTGGATAAATGAACAAAATATACATATATGATTATAGATGTGATCAATTGTTCAATTATTTAGATTTAGTGTACTTTTATAGTTTCAATTGTTGCATGGGTTTTTAGTTTTTAGTCATATTTAATGATCTATGGTCATGTTTTGATCTTCATGAGTAAATTTTATATATGATTTAGATAGTAGTGGTTATATGATGCTTTGAAATATATTACAATGCAAACTTGGTACAATCGAACGTTATTTTGAAAATCTATAGCTCAATTTATTCACTACTTGATATGATGACTTTTTGAAATTAAAATATTTTTTGGATGGTTCAACAATAATTATATCTTATTTCATTTAGCTAGCAGTCTAGTTTTTTTTAATTTTTCATCTATTACATAGATCGATTCATTGAAGCCCAATTTGAATATGAAAATCTAGTTATTATGGTGATCATAGTTCCAAAACATCTATTTCAATTATTTAACATCAATAAGAGACTAATGAGATAGATGTAACTTACAAATTCTAGGAAGATCATAGATTTCAAGTTCATTTCATTAGAAAATGAAGCAAAATAACTTTTTTTTATCACCAAGTTTGCATTCATGTACAAATTATCTAGAGGAGACCTATCCTAGCATTCAAGGCATATTGTGATTTTGAGGATAAGTCATAATGGTGTGAAATATATGAATTAGTCTCGGGCCTAACTTAATCCACAATTATCAAATATCTTTTTTTATCAAAAAATTATTTAAGGTTTTATCTTGGTTAATACACTTGATGCATTTGTAAAATATAAATATTGGATAAAGAGTGGGATATAATTATAAGGACCTTGGTTATTTTTTTAATTAATAAATAATGTTGATGACATTGAAAAATGTATGAGTCATAAAACCCCTTTGATGGATGATGAAGACAATATTAGATCGAGCTAGACACCAATTGGTAAATTGGACTTTGAGGTTGGTGAGTTGGAAAATAAATTTAAGTTAGATTGTGTGCTTTAAGATTGTTTAAAGATTTGGTGGTAATTGGGCATTGATGACTAACCTATTTCCTCAATTGAAGAAATTTGGCAAAGTGTTTAGTGTGATGACTAGTTTGCTACTAAATTTCATAGGGTTGACAAAATAGCTTAGCAGGATTGCTAAGTATGCCATAGTTAATGTTAGACAATAATAATTAAACATGTCATTGAGCCAGTTATAGGTTCAAGGTGGAAAATAAAAGGTTTGTTTTCTTCAATATATTCATTCATTTTCAATCTCTAAGTGGGATCAAAGATCTACAAGGATTGTTAGTGAGTTGTAGAATAAGGCTTAAAGAGAATATTTGACAAGGCCTTGAGTGTAGAACTAGGTATGTTCCATTATGTTGATCAATTTCTCTTCAAAATATTCTAATTATGTATGAATTTTTGAAGTGAAGAAATGAAATATGCAAGTGGGCTCTAGTTTGCATGAAATATTTCTAAGCTTTCTAGTTAAATATGGAAAGTATGAGTAATGGTTTGAAGTTTTTGATAACTCTTTTGCATGTAAACATGATTAATTTTGTGATAATATTGATTAAGAATTTGGGTTCTCAATTTTTTTCATGTTTGAAAGAGTTTTCAATTTATTTTATGGGTTTATTTGGGAAGTTAAAAATTAGAACTAGCATGAAGATGTATTTGACTTTCCCATGTCAACTTTTGAAAAAATTCTTATTTGCCTAAATTTTTTGAAGATAGGTTGTTATTATTTGATTGCATGACTTGGGGTTTTTGTAAAGTATGTGGATGCAATAATGTAAATAATATGAAGATTGATTTGAATTTGTATAAATCTCTAAATGATTGAGTGAATTTAGAAGAAAATTTAGAAGTTTTGAGATTCACATGTAGAAGGGTTTATAGTTTTTGAAATCTCAAAGATATTATTTTTGCATATAATAGGGTTCTATGAATGAAATCTGACATCTTTTGAGAAGGAAATAAATGGAAATTTTTGATTTTGGGTTTCTAAATAAATGGATTAACTTTTGTATTTTCTAATTTTATTGTTGGAAACATGTTTTGAAGGAGATTTAATTGAATATGGATTAATGGAAGAGATTATGTGCTAGTTGCATGCAAAATATTGAGGTTTTTGATATTTTGTTGTACTTAAAATTTTGAGTTTTTAGGGTTTCTATTCATGGCATGCATTTGGATAGATTTTTCAATATATAGTTGCTTTTCTTTTTTGGTTTAAATAATGATAGCTTTATGTGAATATTTGAAAAGCTTCAATTCTTGGTAGTTCTCATCATGCATAAAAGTCTTTTGGTCTCGGTTTGGAATATTATAGAGCAATAAGCATTTAGATGCATTTATTTAAACTTTTAATAGACTTAGGGTTTATATTTGTGGATAATGTATAAGTGGTTTCCTAGACAAAAGACAAGAAAGTTTTAAATAGTGATGCTAATGAACTCAAAAATTAATGAAAAAATTTAGTGCATGTATTTTGTTACATGTACGGTTGTTTTATAAACAATATATTAAAATTATAAAAATATATTTAGAATAAATAGATCAATTTTTAGATGTTTTAAATTTGTATAGGATCATGCATATATGTGTGGATGTTAACATTCATGAGTTCATAATAATGATTATTTTTAGTTAATTATCCATTTGGTTTTATATGATAGTCATCATCTCAAAGTCTAGTCTTGTTTCAATGTGAAATGTGTTTGACAATATAAGGAATTTCAATTATTTTGTGAAAATTTGTGGTTAGATTAGTCGACTATGATAAATGATAATGGCACAAATCTATATGTGTGTGTGTAGATACTTTTGGAATGTATTTTAATTTATTTGAAATCATGAAGTTACATTTGAATTTTTATCTCATTATTGAGGTTTTGAATTTTTCCTTAAGGATGGATATTGAGATTAAAATTTGTTGAAATTGATATGAAATTCCTATTTATAGAAATCGATATAGTTTGAATTCAGAAACAATGAAGTGTATTTTAGTATAATGCAGTTTTCAGATTCATTTTACAGTTTTTCTTTCGACTTTCTTTCCAAACTTAAATTTTTTTGCTATATTTTAGATTATTTATTGTGTCTAGGTGGGACCAACCAATAGGGAGTAATAATGATGGTGGATGGTGGAAATTTTCCAATAGATATGGTAGTCAGTCATGTTTTAGTAGAGGTTTTGATAGGGCTGGATTTTGTGTAAGACATTATGGGCCTAGATTTCTTAAGGGCACAACAATGTCCATTCACTTTGATGCTTATTACTTAGATTTATGGAATATTTTGAATACTCTTCCTATTAATCTAATCAATAGGGGTTATAGAGGTCATAGGGAAATTTTTCACCATAGATTTAGAGATCGTGCACACTCCCAAAGTAGTTCTTCTCATCACTTGGAGCATTATCCTCATTTATTAACATTGTAACCCCCTAATTTTACAGGTGAACTAGTTGATGATCCATTGCCTACTATCTAGTTGCATGTTAATAAACCTAATTAGCTTGAAGTGGAGACAACCTATGCCAAAGACCTTAGAAAAATGGTTATTGGTTTAGATACACCTTCCCCATCTAGTGAAAAACTTGGTGGAAAATGTATAAGGTTGAGTTTTTTAGGTGCCCATAGTGAACCCTTTTTGAGGTCTAAAAGGTTGAGTTTGGGAGGTTAGGGATATGTTAACAGAAGGAAAACCATGGACATTCCACCTTAGACTACAAAAAGGAACACTGGTGTAAAAAGGACTAAACCTAAACTACCAATGGAAGTCAAGTTGCTAAAAAGGATTAAACTAGAGGTTGATGATAACATGACTAATTCAGGGACTAGATTGCTACCATTGCCCATAACTAGAATGGAGTATAACATTTGTCTTCATGAGTAGGAAAATCAAGTAATTAAAGTGTTATAAAATTTGGATGACTATTGGTTATCCAAGGGATAATCTTAGTTTGGTGTTGATTTCTCATGCAAAACTTGATATTTTGGCTTGACACTTTGATGTTTTAGACTTAATAAATTTTTGTAATTTTGGTTAAATACAGTGATTCTATAATTTTGATATAATTATATATGCTAATTTATTTTAAAATTTATTATGGTTTAAATATGATTAGAATTTATCAATTTTTGATTTATTATTTTATGATTAATGTGTATTGTATTATATTATTAATTAATATGGGTCCCCACCCATTAAGGTTTAGTGCCCTAGGTATATTATTTTAAATATTCTTGATCAAATTAAGACTTTTGAAGTCTTAATTAAATCTTTCCTTAACTAATTTTACTTTAATTAATTGACTTTGTTAAAAGTCAATTAGTTGACATTAACTAATAACTAACAAAAGTTAGTTATAACTTATTTCACAACTAAGTTGAAAGGTATAAGAAGAGATAAAGCTTTCATTTGAAGATAGAATCACAAGAGGTATTAAAGACTTAAGTATTTTATGGAATCCATCATTTATCTCTTCTTTCGATGCAACTTTTCTAAGATAGTACAACTTTTGTAGATATACCCAATTGTACTTTATTTGATAGTTGAATAATTGTTTATGCAACACATGTCTATCTAGTTACATTTATCGTCTATTATTGATTATCTAAAGTTTTTTAAGCTTAATATCTTTTGATGGTTTCTATTTTCAGTCCTATATGCAAATTTCAAGTATTCAACATAAATAATAATGATCATTTCATTATTCCATGACATTTCATTTATCTATTTGATTATGAATCTGTCATTCAAAGTTTTGTAGAGAAAGGATGTTGGTTTTCCCATTAAAACTTATCTTTTTTTACTAAGACAACTCTCATCTTGAGGCTCACACATATTTTGTAATTATTTTAAATCTAACTTTAATAAAAATAGATCTTTCAAATTTCTTCTAAATATGGAATCTTTTGTTAGATATAGTTTTAATCTATAGCTTTCTCTATTCTAATTAGTTTCATTCGTTTATGTTCTTTAGTTTTTAGATTAGTTCAGTTCTTTGATTTATCTTAGATAATTATAAATTTATTTTTAGTTATTATTTCTTTGATTTAGTATAGATTGACTTTTAATAATTAGATTAATATCTATTTTAGTCTATATTTAGCTTAGTATCTCATTTTGATTTTCTAATTTATTATTCATTACTTTCTTATATCCTTGGCTTTAACTTATCTATTTTTAGTTTAGATACATCTTAAGTTATTTATAGATTTGATTTGTTTTATTTTTTTGTTATAGTTTCTTAGTTATTTCTTAATAAGTTTTATCTTTGATCTTGATAAGTATTTTAACTAGGTTACTTTTTGTTTAGCAACCTATTTCTTAGTATTCTATTTAATTCATTAGTTTTCTTGATAGTTTAATCTAATAGGCTATAAGTTTGATTCAATTTTAGATTGATCATTTCTCTTTATTTCTTTAGTTTTATAATTGTTTTTCCTTCCTTTAGATTTAATATTTTAGTCTTGGTTTATCTTTAGTTCTGTTCTTTAGAATACTTTCTTTAGATAGTTTCTCTAGTTTCTCTTATTTTAGATTAAGTTTTGTTTGTCTATTGCATTATTAGAATTTATTTTTCTCAAGAGTCTTTTCTTAGTTAAATCTTCATATTTTTTTTTGTTTTTTGTTGAATTAGATTATTTTCTTAGTTTATTATATTTATTAGTTTATTTCTTTCTTTGCTTTAGGATTACCTGTTTAGTTTGTTATTAGCTTTTTATAATTTGTTTACTCCTTGATTACATGTTTTTCCCTCTTTTTTTTTCTTTGATCTATCTCTTTTATATTTTGTTAACTTATAGACCATTCCAATCAAGAGGTGAAGATATAATTTGAATACACACACACACACACACACACACACACACACACACACACACACACACACACACACACACACACACACACACACACACACACACACACATCATGTTTCTATTCTTCAAGAGACTATATAACTAATAGGTTTTCTCTGTTAGATAGAATCGATTACAGATTCTCATCTTAAACTAATTCATGATTTGATAAATGATTTTTTAATTTTTATAATGGAATGAGTTGTTTTGATAACTTGTTGACTGTTTCCCAGAATTTATAATAAATATCACCTCACATCATTACAATCTTAAATGAACCTTTAGAATGTCTATGGTTAGACTAGTACAATTCCAAATTGATCTTCACAGTAGGTGAAAGGGTTGATACATTGATGGTACAAGTTTTATCATCAATAGGTCTAATACAAAAAAACAAGAATTCAAAAGAGGCTTCTATGTTATCCATTCATGAAGACAGGTCTCATAAATTCAAGGACATCATGGTGGTACTATTCATCTCATTAAAAATAGCCAAAGAAATAGGGATGTAAATCTTTAAAACAATAGGCCAAGTTAGCCAATGGCAAGTTACAAACTTCTAAGTGAGGGAAATGACTAAGGACATGTCTAAGAATCTAGTCCCAAGTTTTAAAACTATCATCAAGGAACATTTTAATATGCCCATTGCCATATTGGTTGATAATATTGAGACCCTGGACATCTGGTCCAAGAATATGGAGATCCTTGCTAAAGACTTCAAGTAACTAGTAGGTTAAATGTCTCATATCATAGACAACTTGATCAAAGATCCCATAGCCCTCAACCCACTAGGTCTCCTAAGAGATGAAGATTCCAAATAAATGACCTTGAAATTAATGCAATTAGTAAGAAAACAAGGAGAAAACCCAACAACTAAATGTAATAAAAAATTCATGGTTCTACTTCACTCCTTTGAAGATAAAATAAGAGATTCTAGGGGCAAAAAAGAACTATGGAAAAGGTTGGAAAGGACCTTAAGGACTTAGAATACCATGGACAAGATCTTTTCTTAAAACTAGTAATTAATCTTTAGTTTATCAATGACCAATACTAAAAATTGAAGGTCTTTCAACAAAATCAAAAAGATGCATCAACATAGTGTCCACCAGCTAGTTAGAAATATTCTATCCCATATGCATTGTGTAATATTTAAAAAATGGAATATTTTCTTGTAAAATCATGTGCATATTTATTACTACATTTTCCTAAAGGTAGGTTATTTTTAAAACTCTATTTTATTCTAGAAACTTTGTAAAAATGACAACTATCCTTACTTTATATACTTGTAAGTTGATGCAAGCAATCGACATGCTTCCTTACATTCTATAAAATGAGCATTATCTTTTGTAAAAGGGGGGAGTTTTAAGAACTAAAAATACCCTATAACTTTTGGATCAATTTAATACAATTAGGGGATACTACAAAATTTGTCTCAATTATTTGTGTGAATTGTTATCATGACTTCTCTCTCAATTTTTTGTTCTACGTCTAAGACATGAAGGGTTTTTAAGAATTATAGATGTGTATCTTCAATATAGGGCTGATAATTTGGGCCTATACTATATTAGTTGAATGTATTTGAATTTTCTTTATTTTATTTTCTTTGTATAAAGATGTGCAAATGCTATTTGATTACAGGAATAAATCTTTAATGCAAAACTAGTTCTTACTTGTATTTCTTCATATTATCCTTAGATATTTACCTGATGTGTAGTGGGATTTGAGAATATACTATTTTAAATTATATATTGGTTAAATGCATGTTCAGTTGGAATTTAATCCTTGTCATGGTGTTCGAGAAAAATATCATAAATCACATACTTTCTTTCTTCCCTACCTTTCATTTTTGCCTCCTTTTAACTAAATCAGCCTATTTTAAGCCCCATTTTAAACATTCAATTATATTAATTTTTGGTTTATATTATTATCATAATTCACTAATAAAAATATAGTTGATTCATAATTTGCATATATTTTGTTGAATGGACCATGGTGGTTCCTAACCACCAATCAAAATAAATATTGTGGAATAGTCTGCTCACTCTGCCTCTATTTCATCAAAGTTAATTCAATTATCACAACTTGAAACTCATGCTTTGAATTTCATGAGTTCTTAAATAATAATTTTTTTTTAAACACTAAGAGAACCTATGATACACCTAGAGGCATCAACAGATCTAATATCAACACACATACTACATGTTCCATATTTTATTACAGTTAGTAATTTGGGGTTGTACATAGACTAATGATCTCCCTCACTACACCTTTTCTCACCAATTCAGTAACATGTCTATACAACTCTACATGTTTTCTTGGACTCATCATATAAGCTTCTTCCCTAGGTAGAATTGATCATGTATCAAATCAATATGATGTTGAAAGCTCCTCTTTCAATGTTAACCATTCAGAAAGTCATCATGTATAACATATTTATATTCTTTCAACACTTTTGTTTCATCTACTAGTATTTTAAAAAAAATGTCTTCTTTATTTCATATTAATGTATATCAGCCTATCATATTCATGTCTTTGATAAATTATTTTTTGGACAAAATGCTTTAAACTACAATTATTCTTTAAGAGGTAGTAAAAATACCTTTGCACCATATCTCCAAAAAGTATATGTATTATTTTCTCCATTTAATTACTCCTATGTCATACTAGCATGATATTACAAATTAAACATGACATGCATTCATTGGGATAACATGAAAAACATAGTTTATCCTTGTACATTTTCCTTATAGAAAATTTTATCAAACATAATTTATTTATTTTAATTACATTCCATTTATCAAACCATTAAATCCATTAGGGATGAGGATGCTTTTCACATTGTAGACCTAATTTCTCTATAATTTTTGTAGAAATGATATATTAAAAACTACCACCATCATAAATTAATTTACATATATTACTTCCTATAAAACACTTTGTTTGATAATTTTTTATGTAACCATGAATGAACACCTTATTTATTCTACCTCTGTTCTTTCCTTTTAGCTATCATTTTCCTCATCCTGATATTTTCTCTTATGCATGATGTATATTTTGTATTTTGTTCTTATGTCTCATCCTAAAATAAATTCACTCATGGCCAATCCTCTTTCTTCGTTTTTTGTTCATGATAGTGTGTACACTCAAATGTATTACTCCCTTCTTATCTACATCCATAACAAAAAGTAGGTATGTGTTGATTGTTCCATCTAGTACCTACACCATAGACTTTTTTTATATAATATCATCTCCCTCTTTGTTATTTTTAAACCCTTGGATATTATCCTCTTGATTTTCCATTCCATGATATGATTCACCTATAGTAATATTAGACCCACATCATTCCTTTGGATATGATTATCCCATTTTTGGCACATTATATCTTAAAACCTTGTCTATTTTATTTTTATTTTTCCTTCCAAACTTATTTGTAAGATTCTTCCATTATATTTATTTTATGCATTTTCAATTCATCTTGGATATAAATATTTAAACCATTTAAATACCTTACATCTATATGTTATTATATTTCATCATGCTCCACTCGTACGAGTATCTTGTAAAACTCATCTCTATAGTATTTTAAACTACAATATTCTATTCCTAAATTTTAAAATATTATGTAGCAGGTTTGTAGCCTTAAATTTTAAAATACTATGTAGCAGGTTTACATAAATAAATTTATCTCTCATATTTTTATCCATATTTATCTAAATATTGATTTTTGTTTCACCCTTTATCTATCTCTATTTACATATTTTATCCAACCAAATCATTGCATGATTTTAAATTATTTTATGGTAAATTTTAATTTAATTTATATTGCATACTTATTCATTCGAATAAAATCTCCATACTATTTAACTAATATTGCAAATTATATGATTTTAAACTACATCCACATTTGGAAAATTTCACATTAATTAGTTCATTCCTTACCTATAAGTCCCTAACCATATTTATTAAATTTATGGTGTGTTTTCTTGTTCTTCCTATTTTTTCTAAAGTTGTTCTTCACTATTTTTTTCTTCCTTTGTTTCATCTCCCTCTTGCCTTCATTTTTGACTGGTGACAATTGCAGTCAAATCTCCCACTTTCCTAAATAGTTGTTACTAATATATTTCATCTATGGAATTCCTCCTCAAATATAATTACATATTTAACACATGTTATTTAATTAAAAAAATTTCCCCCAAGTTATCATTTAAAAATCAAAAGCAAATTCATAAAAAAAATTCTTCCAAGAGTTGAACCTAGGCTCTCATACTAGATGATGGAACCATGAACGAACAAAGAAAAATATTCATAGGAATATTTTACTTATAATTTTGTAAACAATAATGATTATTGATTCTACATGAATGAATTGAAATAACTACATAAAAGTGTTTAAATAAAACAAAAAACTGCATATAGTTAACTAACCAAGTTATTTTTAGCAATTGCTTCTTTTACAAAATTTTACATGAAAGATCAAATGGTCCTAATAATATCCAATCATCCTCTACATACTAAGTCATAGTAATGGGATAATATAAACTCAAGTTCATGTCCATTTACAAAGATGTGTATTTTTTAAAATTAGAAAATTATCATAACAAATATTGAAATGTAATTTTGGACCCCATATTACACACACACACACACACACACACACACACACACACACACACACACACACACACACACACACACACACACACACACACACACACACACACACACACACACACACATGTATGTATGTATTAATAAATGAAGAGTTCAAATGGTTCTTAAATCAAATGTTATTGCCTCTACAAGACAAATTTCCATATTATATAAGCATTTTATGTTTGTAATAAGTGTATTATAAAGTCAAAAAGAAATTAAAATATGTTTATTGTGTTGATATTATTTTTATGGTATTGATGGAGGAAGTTAGAAACATAGAAGGGGACATAATTTAAGTGAGAAAATTTTTGTTACATGAAACATCCTACCTATCTTGGCCTTTGAGTAGGACCATGATTAAATGTTGACTAGGGTTGGAAATTTTAATAAAAGTATAATTTATTATTGGGATTATGTTTTGTTTCATGTACTCTATAGGTTATTTCATATTGGATCAAAGATAATTGGATTCTAATTATGGTTAATAATACTTGATTTTGATGATTTTGGCTATATCTCTTTATACCAAAGTATCATGAGGAGTCTAGTTTAGATAAAGGAAAAAAGGGTTACAATAACATATAAATATCATTATATTATGACAATGACATGATTTTATGATATTTTGAATATTATACATTTGGATGGTAATCAAATAAATTTAATAGGAGCATGAGCTCTAACAAAGGATAATAATAGTGAGAGATAGACCCTAGCAGTGGGATTGGTCATGGTAGTCATCTTGTATATAATTATCTTATGTGTCACATTAACCACATGAATAATTTGAATATCATGATTGGGTATCTTTAAAAAAATTGGAAACAATATGATAAATGTGGAAAATTATCCACACCAATGCATGGTAATGAAAATGAAAACATAGTTTAATAAACCAAAGGATTCATGGACACTAAAGTATACATGTATATTAAAAATTAAAAGTGATATCAAAATAAATGGTCGATGGTCACATATTTGTGACCATGGTCGATATATACTCAATAACCAACCAATATGAGAGAATTCAACTTGATACAAAACTTATCAAACTTGTAGTTAAATGGTAGCCATGATTGATAATAATCAAATGGTACTAAATAAAGAAGTTTAAAATGAATAAATAGGTCATAATCAAAATTTAATGAGACCATGGTGGATGTAAATTATTTAATAGACATGTAAACTATGCATAAAAAAATGAATTGCAATAATTAAATCACAATGGATGAGTCCCTACTTAGAAGTAAATGAAACAAAATTATAAACAACGATAATAAATAATCAAGTTAAAATAGAGTAATGATCATCATTGCTCAATTATATGTGACTTAATAAAATAATAATAAATGGTTCAATAATTAATTACTAGTAGAGCTTTGATAGGAAAGAAATTAAAAACATATAGAAGATATCTCATGTAAGATTGGTAGATATGGCTAGACAATATAGAAAGGTTTTGTTCAATCATGTTTAGTAGGCCAAATTTACAAAATTGGAGTGAGGATATTTTGGTAATGAGATAAGGAAATGGGGATAGTAAATTCTTATATTAGACTATGTAAGAGATGGGGAAGAATCACAAACATATTGAGGTATTTGTTATTATTATTTTTATGAGCCTTTTCCCCTTTTCTTGAAGGTCATGGATTTATTTAATGATCCAAGGATACTATATTGTTACTAAAATTTCTATTTTTTAGTCTATTAATTTTATGAATTTTCAATTTTATTAAAGGATGTGGCTTTGTCCAATGATGTTTTGATCTTATTTATTTTTGGTAATTATAGATATGGATGTTTACATTTTATGATTATGACTCGATTGTCTTATTTATTTTCATGATATTATTCACCTTGTTATATTTAACCATCCTATATGATTATTTTGATTTATTTAGAATACGATAATAATTTTTTTTTTTCAAAGTATGTTTGTGTCCATTATAGCCATTATTACATTACAACATAGATAAGATCCTTCTGTTAGGCTAATACAAGAGGGGGATAATTCTAAAGGCTTATGTTTTAAGGGTGTTTAAAATTTACAAGGGGTATTTAAACTCCTATATATGAAATCTTATATGTTAATTGAGTATGTGATTATATTACATGTGATAATACATACGTATTAAATAATTGTGTATATGGTGACCATATTTTCATGTGATCTAAATCATTAAATTTTATATTTTGGATTCATGTAATTATGAATTTATCTTTGATTTATTTGAAAAAATAAATATTGCTTTTATTTTTCATTCCTCTTGATTTTACACCTTATGATACATTTTATGTATTATTTTTAATCTTTTATACCTTTCCACAATTAATCTCACTAGTTTCATTCAATTCAAAATAAGAAGTGAATGATAAAATGTTGTGTTATTAGTTTGGGGACATAATTTTTAGTTGGAAATAAATTAGTTTAATATTATATATAACACTTAAAATGATTCTGAAGTAAATCCATTATGTACATGTGTAAAGATTCCATTAGTTTTCCTAGGTGGATCATGACACCAAATCATGTATTCATCCAAATATATTCTCATGAAATTTTTGTGATCAAACAAGCAAGCAATCAAGATTAAAATTCATGTGAAAACATTCTATATTGCGCTTATCTATATATATATATATATATATATATATATATATATATATATATATATATATATATATATATATATATATATATCTTGTATATAAATTTAATAGTAGTAATTTATATTCTAAGATTATTATATTGTTCTTATTTCATTAGACTACCTATTAAATTTGAAATGCTAAGAAAAAAAATGAATAGATTGTTATTTAGTTAAATTATATGAAGTCATAGTCATTTATATTGTTATTACTCCATTTTAATAATATTTTTTTCTTAACTATGAACATGATTAATGAGTGGGAATAATGAATAAATTAACTCCCAGTGATAATTCTAATCCTTATTATACTTTGTCTATTTGTGGTTAAATACTAATACATATTCCCTTTTAGGATTTAGAGGAGCCTCACATATTTAGAGAGTAACCTTTAAATAATTATATTAAACAGGTATTATTATACATACACACAATAAATTTTTACAAATCAAAAGATGATACAAATCAAATAAAAGCAAAACTCCTATACTAAAAAAAACAATGGTAACTATGTTGAGCAAAGAGGGAATAAGAGTGTGATACATTCACCTACCACTAGTGAAAGTGAACCCATTGCTATTTGGAAATTTCTATATTTCTTTTAATGGATGTATTTTCTTATTATGAAAACCATGTGATTAATCATACATCACATACCATTTATAACTAAAATGATTTTATTTATTATTGATTACTTGCATACTATATTTAGGACTGAAAGAGGGAGAATGTTGATAGGCTAAATGAGATTATTGGAATGAATGCATGTGATATAGATTTATATATTTAAAATATTAATTTAGAATGTTGATCTTGATAAAATATCAATATTTAAGAATTATTCCTCCTCCTCATTGAAAGAGAGAGGTTGAGAAATAAATGTTGGAGGTTGAGTGTGTAAGAATTTGGATTTATAAAGAATTGATTCTATTTGAAATTTATCCCTTGCATGGGATTTTGGGAATATTTGAGGATAATTGGGTGATGATGTCACTAATTTGAGATGAGAAGTTGATATATTTAATTCTTGATTTATATATATTATGGAAATTGTATTTTCCATGTACTTTTTGTTTAGGCTTATTTAGCTATCTTCACATGGTTTTTTAAGTACTTAACATTGATTTGGAATTTGTGGTATTTTGCAAAGTTCATTGAGAAAATGGGATTAGATAATTGATTAATCAAAGGTGGTGCACAAAAATTGGTTATGTTTTATAATATGTAGTCAATGAGATTAGGGGCATGATATGATGAGATAATAAAAATTAGGAAATAATATAAAGATTCATAATGAAAATGATAATAAAATTAATGGTTAAGAAATGATATGAAAAATAGTGAATATTAATGATGGTGAATAGTTGTGACACTAGGGTGGTGGAAATGTAGTGCCTACATTTACCCCCTCTATGAAATGGTGTTACAAGGTAATGGGTGAGGTAACAAATTTTAAAAGAAATAATAAGATTTAAAAATGGGCATAAAAAAAAAATTCCCAAATAATATGATGAAGATTATTTTTTTAGATGAAATGAATTTTTGTATAATGAAGATGCCATAAACATTTACCACATGAGGATGCCTATAATGATGTATGATAAAGGTATGATAACCCATAAAGGGTTCATGAAAATAATAAATGAGATGAATGGGCCATATAAAGGAAGAAGTTTCTGAAATAAGAGATAAAAGAGTGAAATAAATGATGAAAATAGGAATAAAATAGGTGAAACAAGTGAAATTTGAGCTCAAAGGGTATAAAATAGGTAAAAATGGGGAAACTGGTGGGAAGTTTTGAAATTTTTTGGATGCAAGGGGAGAAATAAGGGTTGGGGTGAAAAATACTCACTTGAAAGCAAGTTATTATAAATTTATCCTCTAAATTTTACCCATAAACCCTCCAAGATTATGGCCTGTGTACAATTTGATAGTCACCATAATAAGTTGGTTAAAGATTACCATATACATGAGGACAAAAACCCACTAATATGTCAATTTATTTAGTTTTTTTTAATATATAGGTTACTAATATTGGTGTAAATTTGTGTGTGGGCATAGACATTGTGAGTAAATTTATCTTCATGGTATATACATTGACGAAAATGGAATCTATGCATGTTAAAATATCATCAATGTATATATTTTTTGGGATAGACATATGTGAACAATGTCATATCATCTGTTCCATATCATTGGTGTCTTCCCAAAATGTCATGTCATCTTCATTAGTTCAACATTTGCCTAGACATGATGGCATCTGCATAGATATCATAACATGTACAACATTTATGATGTCTTTTTATATCTCCATAATTTATGAAATTCATGACATCTTTCAAACATATTTATGAAATATATGAACATGAATGAAAAAAACACAAGTGAAAAAGTATGGTCATAATTATTTATTTATGGGATAAATTACTGATTATCATCACATGTGAGCAACATTTTATGGTGCTATAAATAGTTATAAAGATGGAAAAGATGGAATATGATCCAATAAAGTCCATGGGATTGTACCCTATAACATTGATTATAGATATCAAGGTAGATATGGCCCAATTTAATGCACTCATAGAGTGCTAGCATTTAGAATGTACCACATTTCACTTACTAACATTTAAGATGACTATTATCCTAGATAACATATAAAGGATATTAAGGAGTTTTTATGAGGTGAACATATTTGTTGGATTGATGTTCGGTCACATTTACTATTTAAAATATTTAAAACTTGGATATACTACGAGGGTGGCGTCTAGATTTGGATGTATTTTGTGCATGATATTTGATAGATAGGCTACCCCTAATACTAATTTATACTTTTAGTGACATATTGCTTCATAAAAATGACTAATATTTTTAAACTAGGGTTTTTATATTCCATTTGTACCATGATAGATGATAAAATAATATTTATTCGTGGCCCCATGGTATTGGTTGTATTATACATAGGCCTTCACTTGATAGTATATTGGGATGGTCAAAACATCATGTTGTAGACACTACTATAGGTTTGGTGATAGGAACACATAACAATAGAGATAACCTTAGGGAATAATCAATACAGGGGTGGAAGGTATAACATATCTTATATATGGAATTTTGTGGTAGGTGAACTATGAAAACACATGAGTGATTGGGTTACTATAGACAAGCGCTAGATGACTTCTAGCCTATTGATATTGAATAGATTCCCTATAAAAGGATATTTTTTATATTTGTTATATAAGATATATTATGTGTATTAAATGGTGATAGATTTTTATATCACTAGTACTAGAGATGTTTTCATGCAAAAGTATATATTTGACAAAAATTTAAACTATTTGGTTTATAATAAGATATTATCATGGGCCCTCATGTGTTTTTATGTGTTTACAAAGATATCTCATAGTGGAGGCGAAAGTTAGGTAACCTAGTGTCCACCATGGATTGGGAACTAATACAAAAAATTCCTATGATGAAAGAGCTATGGTATCAAATGTTGTGGTGTTTTCTGATTATGATGCATGGTGGGCTTGAATGAGGTCATTATATTGAACACTCCACAATAGGGGCTGAGGAATTTTTGTGGGATTATCAATGACATAGTGATGTAATTTACCATATATGAAGGTGAAAAGGGTAAATGAGATAAATGAGGTTAGTTATGCCAATAATATAATGAGGGTATGGATAGGGTGATGTCGATGGAGGACATGGTGTTATAAGAAAGGGAGGGGGATAGGGATGATAGGGTGATAGAAATGTAGGATAAGGATTTGGAAACCTAATAATGATTATTACTTCTCTAGTATGGGTGTCAAAAATTACATTTAGGCCCATAATAATTTAGTTAGTAATGACCTCACTAGAAATATCTCTAGGAAATGGTCATCTAGGTGTATATACATTAGTTAAAGGTGGTATAAATGGGGCTAGGAATTCACATCCAATAATATTTTTAGATTAAGAGGCATTGGTAGATAATATGATGAAGGATATATTTTAGAGATAGGCTAAGATAGATAGTCTAGTGAATATAATGTTTGATTCTTGATTACATAAGTGAGGGATGGATTCCTCCCACATAGAAAACTACTCATTAGAATTAAGGTTATGTTTGTGTCCATTATATAAGGTGGGATTAATATTTACAATAATATTTATACCCCCATGTAGATAACGAACATGGAATCATGATTGGATTCAAGGCTTGAGATGATGCATGTATGATGTCCCCATGTTTCTAAAAAGTGTCAAATTTCATGACATGATCACATGTATTTGACTCCATGTTCAAACAATATTATCATGTATGAATAATTTTCTTGGTAATAACCATTTCACTAGTGTGTGCCCCAAAAATCATGTTGTGAATTCATTTTATTTCTAGACTTCCCTCTTATGAATTTAAATAAATAATTATAATTTCATCACAACCTTTACAACAATGTGTATTGCCAAAGATAGTATAAAGAGAGATGTTTTAGATAAGGTTATACATTGATGATATGATAGAGTAGTAGGTACGTTACAAGCATAGAGGTACATGTGAATTTTGTGATACCATGGAGAAATTGGACCAAAAAAAAAACATACCATTTCAAGTTCTAGATGATCATAGGCCAATATGATGCACTATTCAACCAAGTATTGGAGTTTTTATGTATCTAGAAGCATCTCAAAAGTGAAATGAGGGTATCCATTGCATATGTAGATCTATTTTTTGCATGTGACACTTAGTCAAACTAAATATGTATAAATTATTGTATTATATTTTACACCATGTGACTTTAGGGTATAAGATTATTGTCTTTGGTTTTATGTTGATCATTAACCTCATTAATAATTAATTGAGAGTCACCAAACACAAATAAGTGTTTTATATTCCATTGGATGGTGAACTAGATACCTTTAACAAAAGCTTAATACTCTATGAATTTGTTTAGTGTAGGGAAAGGGATAGGGGATGATTTAGGAATGAGGTCTCCTTATGGTTTCAAGAATATAATTCTTTCCCTCAAGTAATTATTTTGAGTTATCCATAAAAATCTAACTTCTAGTTCATGGACTCATTAAGGGATAGAATGGATTCATCAATAAACCCAATGATCAATGGTTGATTATCTAAAAATGGAGATTCTAAATATTTATCCATGAGTACCTATCCCTTGATTGATTTTTTATTTCCATATTAAATATTGAATTCACTAAGTATTTTGACCCATTTATCCATCTAAGTTGCAAGTGCTTCTTTATATATGAGGTACATGAGTGGATAAACCTTATAATTAAAAATAGTATTGTTCTTGAGAATATAATGCTGCAATTTTTGTGAAAAAAATACCACTTTCAAACCATAATTTTCTATGGGGTAATAGTTAATCTCATAGTCCATTAATGTCCTACTCAAATATTATATGACCCATTATGTTTCATTGTAATTTTTTTGAGACAAGAGTGGTTTTTAGGAATGTTGAGTTTTAATAATGTAGAGAAACAAAGGTTTTCCCCAGGTTAATGGAACTATAATTGGTGGATAGGAGATATGTTGGGGTAACTATTCAACTTCATCATGACATTCCCTGTTCCAATGAAATTCAATGCTTTTTTTATATAGGTGCATAAAGGGGTCACCCGTATAATACAACTATGAAATAAACCTTTGGATAACTTATATTTTTCATTGTAAGCTTTACAACTACTTGATATTAGATGGAAAAGGTATTCTTGTATAGTGTATACTTTAGTAGCACAAACTTAAATACCACATCATGAAATGATGAATCCAAGTATATTATATGATGTTATACTAAACACACACTTTATGGGATATTATTATATACACCACTTACAAATTATATGTATACACATATACGTCTAATACCACTTGTCAGTGTCTTAGAGTATAATTGATTACTTTTGTATAAGCAACTAAACATGGAATTAAACCAAAAATAATAAGTAACTAGAAACCAAAAACAACAAAGAATAGAAGATAAGATAAATAATACAATCAATATTAAACTCTTCCAAAAGGAAATACAATGAAGAAATCTCTCTCTTCTCACACCTCATAGATGTACAATAATTCTCCTTCAAGAGTTTTCTCTCTCTCTCTCTCAATCAATTACAACAAACTCAACTATTGAGTTACACCTTGCAGATCTTCTTGATCTTGCTCCTTGCAGATCTAATTAACCTTGCTCACCTACAGATCTTCTTGATCTTGCACCTTACAGATCTAATTGATCTTGCTCACTCTCTGTGTTGCAAATCTTCTTGATCTTGCTACCCCACAGATCTAATTGATCTCACACACACCTCTTGTGTGTTGTAGATCTTCTTGATCTTGCTACCCTGTAGATTGAATTGATCTTACACACACACACACAATTACAATACTACCCCATGGGTATCTTAAATAGAATTGAGAAGGAAAAAATAATTAGAAAAAAAACTCAAGACTAATTTTATTCTTTACATGCAAACTAGCTATTCTCCTAAAATTAGAAATGCTATCCAATTCTGGAAACACATAGAAGTCCGATGTCGGTCTTACGATGACCAATGTCAGTTGGTTCTGACCATTGCTGACCGATGCCGATCAAACCCTAACTAATGTTGGTTGGTTCTGACTGATTCTGTCGATGCCAGTTACTGTGTAGCTCACAGGTGAAGCTTTTAGCTCTAGAACTCAATAATCTCCCACTTGGAGATAAACAGCTACACCTATACCTATACAGCAACATCCTCTAGCTTTTTTCTCTAGCTTATTTCTCCCTCTTCAAGATCAATCTTGAAGACCAACAAAAGTTGAATGAAGATTCAACTTCTCCTTTTACCAGCTTTGTTAACATATCAACAGGGTTCTTATCTATATGAATCTTTTCCAGCTTCAACTGTCCATCCTCCAATACATGTCTAATGAAGTGGTACCTAAGTTGTATATGTTTGGTTCTTGAATGAAAGGCTGAATTCTTTGCCAAATGAATTGCACTTTGACTATCACTGTACAATCTGTAACTCTCTTTCTCTTTTTCCAACTCTTCCATGAATTGAGTCATCCATATCATTTCCTTGCTAGCCTTTGTGACTGCAATGTATTCTACCTTCGAAGTAAACAAGGCAACAAACTTTTGCAACTTTGAAATCTAGCTAATCGCCGTTCCACCAATAGTGAACACATACCCTGTGGTGTTTCTCCTACCATCCAAGTCACTTGCCATATCCAAATCTACATACCCATGTAGAGAAGTGTTTGACCCTCCATAGCATAAATGCCTACTGCTGGTCCCTCTTAGATATCTGAGAATCCACTAAACTACTTTCCAGTGTTCCTTTCCTAGATTGGCCATAAACTTTTTGAGAAATCTCACTGCTTGGGCAATATCAGGTCTAGTACATACAAACTTGGCCTTATGTCTCATTTGTCCATTCTCTCCTTCCTTTACCCTATAAACCCATTTGTTTTTTAGTGCTTTCTTTCCAGCTGGCAACTCAACCAAATCCCACATATGGTTCTCATTCAAGGAATCAATTTCCTCATTCATGTAATGCTCCCACTGTTTCCTGTATTGTATTTGCATTACCTCATCAAAACATTTTGGTTCACCACAATCAGTGAGCAACAAGTAGTATAAAGAAGGGGAATAACGAATTAGAGGCTTACTTACCCTTTCAGACCTCCTCATGGGCGTTTGAGACTCATTGACAACTTGCTATCCACCCAAATTTCCTTCTGACAGTGACTGATCCCAGTCATCTCTGGCCATCATTGGTCTACACCCGACTGATGTCGATTCCACCTGACTAACATCAGTTCCTACCTGACCGATGTCAATTCCTACTTGTTTGACGTCGGTTTCCACCTGGCTGATGTTAGTCTATGTGTTTTCCTGTGAGTGATGATTTTTACTCGCGAGCCCATTTTGGAACATAACCTCATCCAAATAAAGATTGCCCTGATCAAAATTATTCAGCCTCTTGAGCTGATCACTATACATCACCTTCTCATTAAAAACTAAGGCTTTCCATGTCTTAAAAGTGTAAAAAAACATCATATTTCCTCTTTATACAATAAACCCATACTTTTCTTGTAGCATCATCAATGAAAGAAACATAACACTTTGATCTTTGAATAGAAGCTACCTGAGCTGGTCCCCACACGTCTGTGTGAACAAGCTCCAACTTGTGCTTCTTCTTTGTTGACCCAGTTATGAGAAACCTCACTTTCTTCTATTTCCCAAAAATACAATGCTCATAGAAATATTGATCTATGCTTTTCAAATCTGGAATATTACCTTTTGACTTAAGAATATCCATTCCCTTCTCATTCATGTGACCAAGCTTACAGTGCCACATTGCATCTACATATAAAGTAGATAAAATAGAAGGAGAATAATTAGTAATACAAGTAGATAGATAAAGTGTACCTACTCTCTTACCTCTTGCTAATACAAGTGCACCCTTGGAAACATTCCAAGATTTAGCTGTGAGAGTTACTGTGCAACTCTCATCACCCAACTTTCCTACAAAAATCAAATTCCTCTTCAGGATGGGTACATGCATGACATCCTTCAACACTGATGTGTTGCCATTTTGCAATTTCAGCTGCACTTTTCCTTTGCCAACAATTTGACAAGGCTCATCATCCCCTAAATAAACATTTCCAAAGTCTCCATGGACATAATCATTGAAAAATTCTCTATTTGGGGTTGCATGGAAAGAGGCACCAGAATCTAAAACCCATGATTCTACTTTATCCATGGAAAATATAAGAGCATCCTATATAACAATACCTGTAACTTTTGCTTCTTTATTTCCTTCATGTTGATTTTCTTTCAACCAACAATCTTTCTTTGCATGCCCTTTCTTTCCACAATTCCAGTAGGTTATCCTTCCATTTCTGGATTTGGATTTACTTCCCATCTTTGACCTTGATTTCCCTTGCTTGCCCTTCTCTCTTTATCATCCCCTGCTTTCGAAAATTGAAGCATTACCTGATGTTTTCCATGTGCTTTTCCTATGAATTTCTTCATTCAAGATTACACTAACAACATCATCAACTTTCAAGATATTGTAAGAAGACGTAGTATTACTAACTGCCATTACCAAACTATGCCAACTTTCAGGTAAAGTGCATAAGATTAAGAGAGCCTTAATTTCATCATCAAAAACTATTTTGACTAAAATTAATTGATTTACAATTGTATGAAAATCATTAAGATGACTATATACAGATCCACCTTCTTGCATTTGCAAATTAAATAATTGCTTCATAAGATATACCTTATTCAAAGCTGAGGGTTTTTCATATAAATTTACCAAAGTAACCATTAACTCTACCATTGTCTTTGCCTGTGATAAGTTGGAAATCATAGAAGATGCCATGCTCAACCTTATAGATCCAAGAGCCTTTCTATCAAAAACATTCCATTCTTCATCCTTCATATCTGTGGGATTACTTGAAACTCCACCCAACGGTAAGTATAGATCTTTTTGATACATATAATCTTCAATATACATCCTCCATAATTGATAATTCTTGCCATTGGATTTCTCCATTCTTAGTTTACTTTCTTCTGCCATTGCTTTACTACCACTCAATCAGAAACCCCTATGAATGAATACTATAATCAATAAACACTAACCCACTGTAAAACAGGTGCTCTGATACCAATTGTTAGTGTATACACATATAGCTTTGATACCACTTGTCAGTGTCTTAGAGTACAATTGATTACTTTTGTATAAGCAACTAAACACGGAATTAAACCAGAAGTAATAAGTAACTAGAAACTAGAAACAAAAAAGAATAGGATATACAGGAAATAATACAATCTATATTAAACTCTTTCAGAAAGAAATATAATGAAGAAATATCTCTCTTCTCACACCTCATAGATTTACAATAATTCTCCTTCAAAAGTTCTCTCTCTCTCGATCAATTACAACCAACTCAACTATTGAGTTACACCTTGCAGATCTTCTTGATCTTGCTCCTTGTAGATCTAATTGACCTTGCTCACCTACAGATCTTCTTGATCTTGCACCTTGCAGATCTAATTGATCTTGCTCACCCTCTGTGTTGCAGATCTTATTGATCTTGCTACCCCATAGATCTAATTGATGTTACACACACCTCTTGTGTGTTGCAGATCTTCTTGATCTTTCTACCCCATCAATCTAATTCATCTTACACACACACAATTACAATACTACCCCATGGGTCTCTTAAATAGAATTGAGAAGCAAACAATAATTAGAAAAACAAACTCAAGACTAATTTTAGTCTTTACATGCAAACTAGTTATTCTCCTAAAATTAGAAACGTTGTCTAATTCTTGAAACATGCAAAAGTCCGATGTCGGTCTGAAGATGACTAATGTCGGCCAACCCCTAACCAATGTCAATTGGTTCTGACCATTGCTGACAGATGTTGCTCGACCCCTAACTGATGTCAGTTGGTTCTGACTAATTTCATTGATGCAAGTTACTGTGTAGCTCATTGGTGAAGCTTTTAGCTCCACAACTCAACAATCTCTCCATTGGAGATAAATAGTTGCACCTATACCTATACAGCAACATCCTCTAGGTTGTTTCTCTGGCTCATTTTTCCCTCTTCAAGATCAATCTTGAAGACCAAAGCAAGTTGAATGAAGATTCAACTTCTCCTTTTACCGGCTTTGTTAACATATCAGCAGGGTTCTTATCTATATGGATCTTTTCTAGCTTCAACTATCCATCCTCCAATACCTGTCTAATGAAGTAGTACCTAAGCTGTATATGTTTGGTTCTTGAATGAAGGCTAAATTCTTTGCCAAATGAATTACACTTTGACTATCACTATATAATCTACAACTCTCTTGTTCCTTTCCCAACTCTTCTCTGAACTGAGTCATCCATATCATTTCCTTGCTAGCCTCTGTGACTACAATGTATTCTACCTTTGTAGTAGACAAGGCAATAACCTTCTGCAACATTAAAATCTAGCTAACCACTACACCAATAGTGAACACATATCCTGTGGTGCTTCTGCTGCCATCCAAGTCACCTACCATATCTTAATCTACTTACCCATGTAGAGATGTGTTTGATCCTCCATAGCATAAATTCCTAATACTGGTCCATCTCAGATATCTGAGAATCCACTAAACTGCTTTCCAATGTTCCTTTCTTGGATTGGCCATAAACTTGTTGACAACTCACACTGCTTGGGCAATATCAGGTCTAATACATACTAACCTAGCCTTATGTCTCATTTGTCCATTCTCTCCTTCCTTTACCCTATAAACCCATTTGTTTTTTAGTGCTTTCTTTTTGGCTAGAAACTCAACCAAATCTCACGTATGGTTCTCATTCAAGGAATCAATTTACTCATTCATGCCATGCTCCCACTGTTTCCTAGATTCTACCTTCATTGCCTCATGAAAACTTTCTAGTTCTCCATCATCAGTGAGCAACAAGTAGTATAAAGAAGGGGAATAATGAATTGGAGACTTACTTACCCTTTCAAACATCCTCATGGGCATTTGAGACTCATTGACAGCTTGCTGTTTACCCAAATTTCCTTCTGACAATGACCGATCTCGATCATCTCTGGCCAACATCGGTCTTCACCTGACTGATGTCGATTCCACCAAACCGACGTTAGTTCCTACCTGATCGATGTCAATTTCTACCTGTCCAACATTGGTTCCCACATGGCTGACATCAGTCTCTGTGTTTTCCTGTGAGTGCTGATTTTTACTTACGAACTCATTTTGGAACATAACCTCTTCCAAATCAAGATTGCCCTACTTAGAATTATTCAGCCTCTTGAGTTGATCACTGTACATCACCTTCTCATTAAAAACCAAAGCTTTCCATGTCTTAAAAGTGTCAAAAACATCATATTTTCTCTTTATGCAATAAACCCATACTTTTCTTATAGCATCATCAATGAAAGAGACATAACACTGTGATCCTCCAATAGAAGCTACCTGAGCTGGTCCCCACATGTTTGTGCGAACAAGCTCTAACTTGTGCTTCTTCTTTGTTGACCCAATTGTGAGAAACCTCACTTTCTTCTGTTTCCCAAAAATATAATGCTCATAGAAATATCGATCTATTCTTTTCAAATCTGAAAGCTTACCTTTTGACTTAAGAACATCCATTCCCTTCTCACTTATGTGACCAAGCCTACAGTGCCACAACTTTGCATCTACATCTGAAGTAGATAAAATATAATGAGAATAACCTGTAATACAAGTAGATAGATAAAGTGTACCTACTCTCTTACCTCTTGCTAATATAAGTGCACCCTTGGAAACTTTCCAAGATTCACCTATGAGAGTTATTGTGCAACCCTCATCACCCAACATTACTAAAGAAATTAGATTCCTCTTCAAGATGGGTACATGCATGACATACTTCAACACCCATGTGTTGCCATTCTGCAATTTTAGCTGCACTTTTCCTTTGCCAATAATTTGACAAGGCTCACCATCCCCTAAATAAACTTTTCCAAAGTCTCCATGGAAATAATCATTGAAAAATTCTCTATTTGGGGTTGCCTAGAAAGATGCACCAGAATCTGAAACCCATGATTCTACTTTATCTAAGAAAAATATAAGAGCATCCTGTGAAACAATACTTGCAACTTTTGCTTCTTTATTTCCTTCATGCTGATTCTTTCAAACAACAATCTTTCTTTGCATGCCCTTTCTTTCCACAATTCCAGTAGGGTATCCTTCTATTTCTGGATTTGGATCTACTTCCCATCTTTGACCATGATTTCCCTTTCTTTCCCTTCTCTCTTTGCCATCCCCTGCATTCAACACTTAAAGCATTCCCTGATGTTTCCCCTGTGTTTTTCCTGCAAATTTCTTCATTCCAGATTTTACTAACAACATCATCAACTTTCAAGATATTTGAAGCAGATGCAGTATTACTAACTACCATTACCAAACTATGCCAACATTCAGGTAAAGAGCATAAGATTAAGAGAGCCTTAATTTCATCATCGAAAACTATTTTGACTTAAATTAACTGATTTACAATCGTATGAAAATTATTAAGATGACTACATACAGATCCACCTTCCTGCATTTGCAAATTAAATAATTGCTTAATAAGATATACCTTATTCAAAGCTGAGGGTTTTTCATATAAATTTTCCAAAGTATCCATTAACTCTAACGTTGTCTTTTCCTATGATAAGATAGAAATCACAGAAGATGCCAGGCTCAACCTTATAGATCCAAGAGCCTTTCTATCAAGAACATTTCATTCTTCATCTTTCATATCTATGGGCTTAATTGAAACCCCACCCAATGATAAGTACAGATCTTTCTAATACAGATAATCTTCAATTTGCATCCTCCATAATTGGTAATTCTTAAAATTAAATTTCTCCATTCTTAGTTTACTTTTTTCTGCCATTGCTTTACTCCCACTCAATCAGAAATGCTTATGAGTGAATCCTGTAATCAACAAACACTAACCTGCTCTAAGACCTATGCTCTGATGCAAATTATTAGTGTATACACATATAGCTCTGATTCCACTTGTCAGTGTCTTAGAGTATAATTGATTACTTTTGTATAAGCAACTAAACATAGAATTAAACCAGAAGTAATAAGTAACTAGAAACTAGAAACAGCAAAGAATAGGAGATACAAGAAATAATACAATCTATATTAAACTCTTTTAGAAATAAATACAATGAAGAAATCTCTTCCTTCTCACACGTCGTAGATGTACAATAATTCTCCTTCAAGAGTTCTCTCTCTCAATCAATTACAACCAATTCAACTATTGAGTTGCACCTTGCAGATCTTCTTGATCTTGCTCCTTGCAGATTTGATTAATCTTGTTCACCCACAAATCTTCTTGATCTTCCACCTTGCATATCTAATTGATCTTGCTCACCCTCTATGTTGCAGATCTTCTTGATCTTACTACCCTGTAGATCTAATTGATCTTTTACACACCTCTTGTGTGTTGTAGATCTTCTTGATCTTGCTACCCCATAGATCTAATTGATCTTACACATACACACAATTACAATACTACCCCATGGGTCTCTTAAATAGAATTGAGAAGCAAACAATAATTAGAAAAGAAAACTCAAGACTATTTTTAGTCTTTACATGCAAACTAGCTATTCTCATAAAATAAGAAATGTTGTCTAATTCTAGAAATGTACAGAAGTTCGATGTCGGTCTGAAGATGACCGATATTGGCCAACCCCTAACCAATGTCGATTGGTTCTGATAGTTACTAACCAATTCCGATCAACCCCTAACCGATTTCGGTTGGTTCTAACTGATTCCACCAATGCCAGTTACTATGTAGCTCATTGGTGAAGTTTTTAGCTCCATAACTCAACAATCTCTCACTTGGAGATAAATACCTACACTTGTACCTATACATCAACATCCTCTAGCTTGTTTCTCTGGCTTGTTTCTCCCTTTTAAAGATTAATCTTGAAGACCAAAAAAAGTTGAATGAAGATTCAACTTCTCCTTTTATTGGCTTTGTTAATATATCAGTCAGGTTCTTATCCGTATGGATCTTTTCCAGCTTCAACTATCCATCCACCAATACCTATCTAATGAAGTGGTACCTAAGCTGTATATGTTTGGTTCTTGAATGAAAGGCTGAATTCTTTGCCAAATGAATTACACTTTGACTATCACTGTATAATCTACAACTTTCCTACTCCTTTCCCAACTCTTCCATGAACCGAGTCATCCATATCATTTCCTTGCTAGCCTCTATGACTGCAATGTATTCTGCCTCTGTAGTAGACAAGGCAACAACATTTTGTAACATTAAAATCTAGCTAACCACCACTCCACCAACAGTGAACACATATCCTGTGGCGCTTCTCCTACCATCTAAGTCACTTGCCATATTCGAATCTACATACCCATGTAGAGAAGTGTTTGACCCTCCATAGCATAAATGCCTACTGCTAGTCCCTCTCAGATATATGAGAATCCATTGAACTGCTTTCCAGTGTTCCATTCCTGGATTGGCCACAAACTTGTTGAAAACTCCCACTGCTTAGGCAATATCAAGTCTAGTACATACCAACCTGGCCTTATCTCTCATTTGTCTATTCTCTCCTTTCTTTACCCTGTAAACCCATTTGTTTTTCAGTGCTTTCTTGTTGGCTGGCAACTCAACCAAATCCCATGTATGGTTCTCATTCAAGGAATCAATTTCCTCATTCATGCCATGCTCCCACTATTTCTTGGATTCTACTTGCATTGCCTCATCAAAACTTTCTATTTCTCCACCATCAGTGAACAACAAGTAGTATAAAGAAGGGGAATAATGAATTGGAGGCTTACTTACCCTTTTAGACCTCCTCATGGGCATTTGACACTCATTGACAGCTTGCTTTCCACTCAAATTTCTTTCTGACAGTGACCGATCCTGATCATCTCTGGCCAACACAGGGCTGCATCCAACCGATATTGATTCCACCTGACCGACGTCAGTTCCTACCTGACAGACGTCGATTCCTACCTGTCTGACATCAGTTTCCACCTGGCTGACGTCGGTCTCTGTGTTTTTCTGTGAGTGATGATTTTTACTCGCGAGCCCATTTTGGAACATAACCTCTTCCAAATCAAGATTGCCCTGCTTAGAATTATTAAGCCTCTTGAGTTGATCACTGTACATCACCTTCTCATTAAAAACTAAGGCTTTCCATGTCTTAAAAGTGTCAAAAACATCATATTTCCTCTTTATGCAATAAACCCATACTTTTCTTGTAGCATCATCAATGAAAAAAACATAACACTGTGATCCTCCAATAAATACTACCTAAGCTGGTCCCCACACATCTGTGTGAACAAGCTCCAACTTGTGCTTCTTCTTTGTTGACTCAGTTGTGAGAAACCTCACTTTCTTTTATTTTCCAAAAATACAATGCTCACAGAAATCTTGATCTATGCTTTTCAAATCTGAAAGATTACTTTTTGACTTAAGAACATCCATTCCCTTCTCACTCATGTGACCAAGCCTACAGTGCCACAACTTTGCATCTACATATAAAGTAGATAAAATAGAATGAGAATAATTAGTAATACAAGTAGATAGATAAAGTGTACCTACTCTCTTACCTCTTACTAATACAAGTGCACCCTTGGAAACTTTCCAAGATTCAGCTTTGAGAGTTACTGTGCAACCCTCATCACCCAACTTTCCTACAGAAATCAGATTCCTCTTCAGGATGGGTACATGCATGACATCCTTCAACACTGATGTGTTGCCATTTTGCAATTTCAGCTGCTCTTTTCCTTTGCCAACAATTTGACAAGGCTCACCATCCCCTAAATAAACTTTTCCAAAGTCTCCATGGACATAATCATTGAAAAATTCTCTATTTGGGGTTGCATGGAAAGAGGCACCAGAATCTAAAACCCATGATTCTACTTTATCCAAGGAAAATATAAGAGCATCCTATACAACAATACCTGCAACTTTTGCTTCTTTATTTCCTTCATGCTGATTTTCTTTCAACCAACATTCTTTCGTTGCATGCCCTTTCTTTCCACAATTCCAGTAGGTTATCCTTCCATTTCTGGATTTGGATCTACTTTCCATCTTTGACCTTGATTTCCCTTGCTTGCCCTTCTCTCTTTGCCATCTCCTGCTTTCAACACTTAAAGCATTACTTGATGTTTCCCCTTTGCTTTTCCTATGAATTTCTTCATTCAAGATTACATTAACAACATCATCAACTTTCAAGATATTTGAAGTAGACGTAGTATTACTAACTGCCATTACCAAACTATGCCAACTTTTAGGTAAAGAGCATAAGATTAAGAGAGCCTTAATTTCATCGTCAAAAAACTATTTTGACTGAAATTAATTGATTTACAATCGTATGAAAATCATTAGGATGACTATATACAGATCCACCTTCTTGCATTTGCAAATTAAATAATTGCTTCATAAGATATACCTTATTTGAATCTGAAGGTTTTTCATATAAATTTGCCAAAGTATCCATTAACTCTACCGTTGTCTTTGCCTGTGATAAGTTGGAAATCATAGAAGATGCCAGGCTCAACCTTATAGATCCAAGAGCCTTTCTATCAAGAACATTCTATTCTTCATCTTTCATATCTGTTGGATTATTTAAAACCCCACCCAATGGTAAGTACAGATCTTTTTGATACAGATAATGTTCAATCTACATCCTCTATAATTGATAATTCTTGCCATGGAATTTCTCCATTCTTAGTTTTCTTTTTTTGCCATTGCTTTACTCCCACTCAATCAAAAACCCCTATGAATGAATCCTATAATCAACAAACACGAACCCACTTTGAAACCTGTGCTCTGATACCAATTGTTAATGTATACACATATAGCTCTGATACCACTTGTCAGTGTCTTAGAGTATAATTGATTACTTTTGTATAAGCAACTAAACATGGAATTAAACTATAAGTAATAAGTAACTAGAAACCAGAAACAACAAAGAATTAGAGATACAAGAAAAAATACAATCTATATTAAACTCTTCCAGAAGGAAATACAATGAATAAATATCTCTCTTCTCACACCTCATAGATGTACAGTAATTCTCCTTCAAGAGTTCTCTCTCTCTCAATCAATTATAACCAACTCAACTATTGAGCTCCACCTTGCAGATCTTCTTGATCCTGCTCCTTGCAGATCTAATTGACCTTGCTCACCTATAGATCTTCTTGATCTCACACCTTGCAGATCTAAATTTTGCAAATCTTCTTGATATTGCTACCCCATAGATCTAATTGATCTTACACACACCTCTTGTGTGTTGCAGATCTTCTTCATCTTGCTACCCCATAGATCTAATTGATCTTACACACACACAATTACAATACTACTCCATGGCTCTCTTAAATAGAATTGAGAAGCAAACAATAATTAGAAAAACAAACTCAAGACTAATTTTAGTCTTTACATGCAAACTAGTTGTTCTCTTAAAATTAGAAACATTGTCCAATTCTGGAAACACACAGAAGTCTAATGTCAGTCTGAAGATGACCAGTGTCGGCCGACCCCTAACAGATGTCGATTGGTTCTGACCATTGCTGACTGATTTCGGTCGACCCCTAACTAATGTCAGTTGATTTTGACCAATTTTGTTGATGCAAGTTACTATGTAGCTCATTGGTGAAGCTTTTAGATCCACAACTCAACAATCTCCCACTTGAAGATAAATATTTGCACCTATACTTGTATAGCAACATCCTCTAGCTTGTTTTTTCCTCTTCAAGATCAATCTTGAAGACCAAAAAATGTTGAATGAAGATTCAACTTCTTCTTTTACCAGCTTTGTTAACATATCGGCAAGGTTCTTATCCATATGGATCTTTTTCAGCTTCAACTATCCATCCTCCAATACCTATCTAATGAAGTCGTCCCTAAGTTGTATATGTTTGGTTTTTGAATGAAAAGCTAAATTCTTTGCCAAATGAATTGCACTTTGACTATCACTGTACAATCTTCAACTCTCTTGTTCATTTCCTAACTCTTCCATGAACTGAGTCATCCATATCATTTCCTTGCTAGCCTCTGTGACTGAAATGTATTCTACCTCTGTAGTAGACAAGGCAACAACCTTCTGCAACATTAAAATCTAGCTAACCACTGCTCCACCAATAGTGAACACATATCCTATGGTGCTTCTCCTACCATCTAAGTCACCTACCATATCCAAATCTACTTACCCATGTAGAGAAGTGTTTGACCCTCCATAGCATAAATGCCTACTGCTGGTCCCTCTCAGATATCTGAGAATCCACTGAACTGCTTTCCAGTGTTCCTTTTTTGGATTGGCCATAAATTTGTTGACAACTCCCACTACTTGAGCAATATTAGCTCTAGTACATACCAACCTAGCCTTATGTGTCATTTGTCCATTCTCTCCTTCCTTTACCCTATAAACCCAATTTTTTTTAGTGCTTTCTTTCCAGTTGGCAACTCAGCCATATCCCACATATGGTTCTCATTCAAGGAATCAATTTACTCATTCATGTCATGCTCCCACTATTTCCTGGATTCTAGCTGCATTGCCTCAACAAATTTTTTTGGTTCTCCACCATTAGTGAGCAACAAGTAGTATAAATAAGGGGAATAATGAATTGGAGGCTTACTTACCATTTCAAACATCCTCATGGGCATTTGAGACTCATTGATAACTTGCTGTCTACCCAAATTTCCTTCTGACAGTGACCAATCTCGGTCATCTCTAGCTGACGTCAGTCTTCACCTGACTGATGTCGATTCCACTTGATCGACGTCAGTTCCTCCTTGATCGATGTCAATTCCTACCTGTCCAATGTCAGTTTCCACATGGCCGACATCAGTCTCTGTGTTTTCCTATGAGTGATGATGTTTACCTACGAGCTCATTTTAGAACATAACCTCTTCCAAATCAAGATTGCCTTGCTCAAAATTATTCAGCCTCTTGAGCTGATCACTGTACAACAACTTCTCATTAAAAACTAAGGCTTTCCATGTCTTAAAAGTGTCAAAAACATCATATTACCTCTTTATGCAATAAACCCATAGTTTTTTTGTAGCATCATCAATGAAAGAAACATAACACTGTGATCCTCTAATAGAAGTTACCTGAGCTGGTCCCCACACGTCTGTGTGAACAAGCTCCAACTTGTGCTTCTTCTTTGTTAACCTAGTTATGAGAAACCTCACTTTCTTCTGTTTCTCCAAAATATAATGCTCATAGAAATCTTGATCTATGCTTTTCAAATCTAAAAGCTTACCTTTTCACTTAAGAAAATCCATTCCCTTCTCACTCATGTGACCAAGCCTACAGTGCCACAACTTTGCATCTGCATCTGAAGTAGATAAAATAAAAGGAGAAAAAATAGTAATACAAGTAGATAGATAAAATGTACCTACTCTCTTACCTCTTTCTAATACAAGTGCACCCTTGGAAACTTTCCAAGATTCAGCTATGAGAGTTACGGTGCAACCCTCATCACCCAAATTTCCTATAGAAATTAGATTCCTCTTCAGGATGGGTACATGCATGACATCCTTCAACACCCATGTGTTGCCATTCTGCGATTTCAAATGCACTTTTCCTTTGCCAACAATTTGACAAGGCTCACCATCCCCTAAATAAACTTTTCCAAAGTCTCCATGGACATAATCATTGAAAAATTCTCTATTTGAGGTTGCATTGAAAGATGCACCATAATCTAAAATCCATGATTCTACTTTATCGAAGGAAAATATAAGAGAATCCTATGCAACAATACCTACAACTTTTGCTTCTTTATTTCCTTCATGCTGATTTTTTTCAACCAACAATCTTTCTTTGCATGCCCTTTCTTTCCACAATTCTAGCAGGTTATCTTTCCATTTCTAGATTTGGATCTACTTCCCATTTTTGGCCTTGATTTCCCTTGCTTTCCCTTCTCTCTTTGCCATCCCCTACTTTCAACACTTAAAGCATTACCTAATGCTTCCCCTGTGCTTTTCCTGCAAATTTTTTCATTCAAGATTACACTAACAACATCATCAACTTTCAAGATATTTGAAGTAGACGCAGTATTACTAACTGTCATTACCAAACTATGCCAACTTTTAGGTAAAGAGCATAAGATTAAGAGAGCCTTAATTTCATCATCAAAAACTATTTTGACTAAAATTAACTGATTTACAATCATATGAAAGTCATTAAGATGACTATATACAGATCTAACTTCCTATATGTGCAAATTAAATAATTGCTTCATAAGATATACCTTATTCAAAGATAAGGGTTTTTGATATAAATTTGCCAAAGTATCCATTAACTCTACCATTGTCTTTGCTTGTGATAAGTTGGAAATCATAGAAGATGCTAGGCTCAACCTTATAGATCCAAGAGCCTTTTTATCAAGAACATTCCATTCTTCATCTTTTATATCTGTGGGCTTACTTGAAACCCCACCCAAAGGTAAGTACATATCTTTCTGATATAAATAATCTTCAATCTGCATCCTCCATAATTGATAATTTTTGCCATTGAATTTCTTCATTCTTAGTTTACTTTCATCTATCATTGCTTTACTCCCACTCAATAATAAACCCCTGTGAGTGAATCATGTAATCAACAAACACTAACCTACTTTGAAACCTGTGCCTTTATACCAATTTTTAGTGTATACACATATAGCTCTGATACTACTTGTCAGTGTCTTAGAGTACAATTGATTACTTTTGCATAAGCAACTAAACACAGAGTTAAACTAGAAGTAATAAGTAACTAGAAACTATAAATAACAAAGAATAGGAGATATGAGAAACAATATAATCTATATTAAACTCTTCTAGAAGGAAATATAATAAAGAAATCTCTCTCTTCTCACACCTCATAGATGTACAGTAATTATCCTTTAAGAGTTCTCTCTCTCTCTCTCAATCAATTACAACCAACTCAACTATTGAATTGCACCTTGCAGATCTTCTAGATCTTGTTCTTTGTAGATCTAATTGACCTTGCTCACCCGTAGATCTTTTTGATCTTGCACCTTGAAAATCTAATTGATTTTGCTCACCCTCTGTGTTGCAGATCTTCTTGATCTTGCTACCCTACAGATCTAATTGATCTTGCACAGACCTCTTGTGTGTTGCAAATCTTCATGATCTTGCAACCCCACATATCTAATTGGTCATACACACACACACAATTACAATACTACCCCATGGGTCTCTTAACTAGAATTGAGAAGTAAATAATAATTAGAAAAACAAACTCAAGACTAATTTTAGTTTTTACATGCAAACTAGTTGTTCTCCTAAAATTAGAAACACTGTTTAATTATGGAAATGTAGAAAAGTCTGATGTTGGTCTGAAGATGGCCAATGTCAGTTGACCCCTAACTGATGTCAGTTGGTTCTGACCATTACTAACTGATGCCGGTTGACCTCTAATCGATGTCAGTTGGTTCTGACTAATTCCACCGATGTTGGTTATTGTGTAGCTCATTGGTGAAGCTTTTAGCTCCTTAACTCAATAATCTCCCACTTGGAGATAAATAGTTGCACCTGTACCTATACAAAAACAACTTCTAGCTTGTTTCTCTTTCTTATTTCTCCCTCTTCAAGATCAATCTTGAAGACTGACAAAAGTTGAATGAAGATTTAACTTCTCCTTTTACTGGCTTTGTTAACATATCAGCAGGGTTCTTATCCATATGGATCTTTTCTAGCTTCAAATGTCCATCCTCCAATACTTGTCTAATGAAGTGGTACCTAAGCTATATATGTTTAGTTCTTGAATGAAAGGCTTAATTCTTTGCCAAATGAATTGCACTTTGACTATCACTGTATAATATGCAACTCTCTCGCTCCTTTCCCAACTCTTCCATGAACTAAGTCATCCATATCATTTCCTTGCTAGCATCTTTGACTGTAATGTCTTTTGCCTCTGTAGTAGACAAGGTAACAACTTTCTGCAACTTTGAAATCCGTCTAACTACCCTTCCACTAATAGTGAACACATATCCTGTGGTACTTCTCCTGCCATCCAAGTCACCTGCCATATATGAATCTACATACCCGTGTAGATAAGTGTTTGACTCTCCATAGCATAAATGCCTACTCCTGGTCCCTCTCAGATATCTGAGAATCCACTGAACTACTTTCTAGTGTTTCTTTCCTGTATTGGCCATAAAATTGTTGACAAATCCCACGGCTTGGGTAATACTAGGTCTAGTACATACCAACCTAGCCTTATCTCTCATTTTTCCATTCTCTCCTTCCTTTAACCTGTAAACCCATTTGTTTTTCAGTGCTTTCTTTCCAGCTGGTAACTCAAATAAATCCCATGTATGGTTCTCATTCAAGGAATCAATTTCCTCATTCATGCCATGCTCCCACTATTTCTTGGACTCTACCTACATTGTCTCATCAAAACTTTCTGGTTCTCCACCATCAGTGAGCAATACATAGTATAAAGAAGGGGAATAATGAATTAAAGGTTTACTTACCCTTTCAAACCTCCTTATGGGCGTTTGAGACTCATTGACAACTTGCTATCCACCCAAATTTCCTTCTGACAGTGATCGATCGTGATCATCTCTGGTCGACGTCAGTCTGCACCTGACTGATGTTAATTCCACCTGATTGATGTTGGTTCCTACCTAATCGACATCGATTCCTACCTATCTCATGTCAGTTTCCACCTGGCTAACGTCGATCTTTGTGTTTTCCTGTGAGTGATGATTTTTACCTGTGAGCTCATTTTGGAACATAACCTCTTCCAAATCAAGATTGCCCTACTAAGAATTATTCAACCTCTTGAGTTGATAACTATACATCACCTTATCATTAAAAACCAAGGCTTCCCATGTCTTAAAAGTGTCAAAAACATCATATTTTTTCTTTACGCAATAAACCCATACTTTTCTTGTAGCATCATCAATGAAAGAAACATAACACTGTGATCCTCCAATAGAAGCTACCTGAGCTGGTCTCCACACATCTGTGTGAACAAGCTCCAACTTGTGCTTCTTCTTTGTTGACTCAATTGTGAAAAACCTCACTTTCTTCTGTTTCCCAGAAATACAATGCTCACAAAAATCTCAATCTATGCTTTTCATATCTAAAAGCTTACCTTTTGACTTAAGAATATCTATTCCCTTCTCGCTCATGTGACCAAGCCTGCAATTCCACAACTATGCATATACATCTGAAGTAGATAAAATAGAAGGAGAATAATAAATAATACAAGTAGATAGATAAAGTGTACCTACTCTCTTACCTCTTGCTAATACAAGTGCACCCTTGGAAACTTTCCAATATTCAGCTATGAGAGTTACTGTGCAACCCTCATCACCCAACTTTCCTTAAAAAATCAGATTCTTTTTCAGGATGGGTACATGCATGACATCTTTCAACACCCATGTGTTGCCATTTTGCAATTTCAGCTGCACTTTTCCTTTGCCAACAATTTGAAAAGGCTCACCATCCCCTAAATAAACTTTTCCAAAGTCTCCATGGACATAATCATTGAAAAATTCTCTATTTGGGGTTGCATGGAAAGAGTCACTAGAATCTAAAACCCATGATTCTACTTTATCCAAGGAAAATATAAGAGCATCCTATGCAACAATACCTACAACTTTTGCTTCTTTATTTTCTTCATGCTTATTTTCTTTCAACCAACAATATTTCTTTACATGCCCTTTCTTTCCACAATTTCAGCAAGTTATCCTTCCATTTCTGCATTTGGATCTACTTCCCATCTTTGACCTTGATTTCCCTTGCTTTCCCTTCTTTCTTTACCATCCCTTGCTTTCAAAACTTAAAGCATTACCTGATGTTTCCCTTGTGCTTTTCCTATGAATTTCTTCATTCAATATTACACTAACAACATCATCAACTTTCAAGATATTTGATGCAGACACAATATTACTAACTGCCATTACCAAACTATGCCAACTTTTAGGTAAAGAGCATAAGATTAAGATATCCTTAATTTCATCATCAAAAATTATTTTGACTAAAATTAACTGATTTATAATCATATGAAAATCATTAAGATGACTATATAGAGATCCACCTTTCTGCAGTTGCAAATTAAATAATTTCTTCATAAGATATACCTTATTCGAAGCTGAGGGTTTTTCATATAGATTTGCCAAAGTATCCATTAACTCTACCATTGTCTTTGCCTGTGATAGGTTTAAAATCACAGAAGATGCCAGGCTCAGCCTTATAGATCTAAGAGCCTTTCTATCAAGAACATTCCATTCCTCATCTTTCGTATCTGTGGGCTTACTTGAAACCCCACCCAATAGTAAGTATATATCTTTTTGATATGGATAATCTTCAATCTGCATCTTCTATAATTGATAATTCTTGCCATTGAATTTCTCCATTCTTAGTTTACTTTTTTCTGCCATTGCTTTACTCCCACTCAATCAAAAACTCCTGTGAGTGAATCCTGTAATCAACAAACACTAACCCACTTTGAAACTTGTGCTCTGATACCAATTTTTAGTGTATACACATATAGCTCTAATACCACTTATCAGTGTCTTAGAGTATAATTGATTACTTTTGTATAAGCAACTAAACATGAAGTTAAACCAGAAGTAATAAGTAACTAGAAACCAAAAATAGCAAAGAATAGGAGATATGAGAAATAATACAATCTTATTTAAACTCTTCCAGAAGGAAATAGAATGAATAAATATCTCTCTTCTCACACCTAATAGATGTACAATAATTCTCCTTCAATATTTCTCTCTCTGTCAATCAATTATAACTAACTCAACTATTGAGTTACACCTTGTAGATCTTCTTGATCTTGCTCCTTGCAGATGTAATTGACCTTGCTCACCCGTAGATCTTTTTGATCTTGCACCTTGCAGATCTAATTGATCTTGCTCACCCTCTATGTTGCAGATCTTCTTGATCTTGCTACCCTGTAGATCTAATTGATCTTGCACACACCTCTTATGTGTTGCAGATCTTCTTGATCTTGCTACCCCACAGATCTAATTGATCTTACACACACACAATTACAATACTACCCAATTGGTCTCTTAAATATAATTGAGAAGCAAACAATAATTATAAAAACAAACTCAAGACTAATTTTAGTCTTTATATGCAAACTAGCTATTCTCCTAAAATTAGAAATGATGTCTAATTCTAGAAATGCATAGAAGTCTGATGTCAGTCTGAAGATGGCCGATGTCAGCCGACCCCTAACCGATGTCAGTTGGTTCTGACCATTTCTGAACGATGTTGGTCGACCCCTAACTGATGTCGGTTGACCGATTCTACCGATGCCGGTTACTGTGTGGCTCATTGGTGAAGCTTTTACCTCCACAACTCAACAGATATTAGATGGAAAGGGTATTCTTGTATATCATATACTTTATTAGCGCAAACTTAAATACCACATCAATAAATGATGAATCCAAGTATATTCTATGATGTTATACTAAACACACAATTTATGGGATATTATTATATACACCACTCAAAAATTATATGTAGCATAGTTTGATGTTTTGAATGAGTTTTTGACTTGCATAGTATGCCATTTTCATTGACAATGTCATGCATCATATCATGGAAAATAATGGTCATGTCTCTTTGATATGTATCACCTAATTGATTCATGCCAAATGGTATGAATTGATATCAAAACTTCCCCTATGGGGTGGTGAATGTTCTCTTATGTTTGTATTTAGGTGTGATAGGGATTTGCTTTTAATCTAAGAAATCCCTCCATGAGTGATAAAATTTTGTGGCCTACTGTACAATCAATAATAATGTTAATTTTAGGAAATGGAAAGTCATATTAGGGAATGATTTGTTGATATTTTAAAAATATATGAAAATGTGAATCCTCACTAATTTTTCATAATAGTTAATATGTTTGATATCCACTCAAAGTAATCAATTGGTATGATAAATATTGCCTCCAAGAGTTCTTATAGTTCATTTTTTTTAAGGATTGTTATTCTATATACATTTTTTGTATCCTATATTTAATGTTATTAGAATTGGGGTGCAAAATTAGATGGTGGAAAACTAAAGACAAGTCCAATCTAGGAATATCAATATATGACCAGTGAATATATTAATGAATTCCTTTATAAGGATGATTAGGATTACACTCTCTTCTATAGTGAGTGAATATCTGATCTTTATTATTCTTAGATTATCCTTCATTCCAATATTATCATCAATAATATCCTCAATAATTAATGTGGAATTCTATTTTAGTTTTGTTGGCATAGGAGGAAGGTGAATTTATTCATCTATTCGATTCTCTTTACGCACATATTTTGATCCCATAAATTATCTTTCTGAGATAGAGATTTCAAGTAGAGGCCACGTCAACGTGCCAAGAAATGCCAAATCATTATGGGATTCCTATTCATGTGTACTAAAATCTCACATTTGAATGATATTATGATCATTATGTTGTTGTGCCAACTGATGGGAAGAGTTGAGTTCCCTATCCATTATATCGTTATAAAGGTTTTCACTAGTGAATGTGTATTATTTCTTTTTTTTGTGATTTTATGATAGCACCTTAGAGAGTTTCTCATGAGTGGACATTAATTTTTAATTTCTTTGATTTTTATGACTGAGGAACTCATGTTACTCTTAAAATTAGGTGATTACATCAAGATTGATATAAAACCCTTATTTATGATCAATTTATGTAAATCCATCTCAACATCCCATAATTATAAAATATCATTGTAATTTTGGATGACATCCAAGGGTATACGGTCTTGTTGGTCGTAATCTATGATATAAGGGTATCATAGGTCTAGGCAAATAGTGAGGATGGTCACGTGATATTTAATATTGGTTTCAATGAGCTCATTGTATAGTATTTAAAATAACTTTTTGTTAGTGTTATAAGATTCATCATTAAACATCGTAACACTATCAAAAAAAATATTATATGGGTCACCCCTAGGTGGTTTGTATCCAATACCATTAGTTTATCAATTTTTAGAAGGGGATGTGGGATCAAAGATCCCTTATTCATGAATACCCAATCCTTTTCCTATGTAATCCATGATTTCATAGATATTATTTGTGAAAGTATAGTTTTTGATTTGATAATAATATGAAAAACCACCATCATATAACCAACAGTCTTTGAAACATTGAACCTATTCATTCTCACTGAGGCCATTTTTGACAAATGAGAGGGAACCAATATTATAAGAGTTCATTTCCTTTTACTAGTACATGGTGGGTATATAAAATATAGTATGTTAAATGGAGAGTTTTTCAACATTGAACTTTTCGTAGATATCATATTTCACATAGGATTTATCTATGAATTTTAAGCATGATGTGGATTAGGGAGGCATAATGTTGGATATGGATGATAATTACCCCATATGGATATAAGAGAATGATTTGTAATCCATTTGTGCCAAAGGATTATTCTTATTAAACATGCATTCCATGATAGGGTAATGGTTAATTTTTGTTACCTTCTTTCCAACATTTTACAATATTTGTAAGGTTTTCGGTCAACAACAATAGTCACCTCCATATCAAAGTGTGGGAACTTGATTAATATATGGAAACTGGATGAAAAAACATTCATGGAATGTATTGATGGAGAAAATAAGAGGATATTATATGGTATGTCAATTTTAATGACATGGAGAGGGTTTATTGTGTGATAGGCTCAATCATAATGGGTAAGTGATTAATATAAATTTATTATCAATCCATGTTACCATATGTTTTAATAATGATAATGTTAGATTCTAATTTTTATTCAAAATAAAAAAGGTATTTGATTAATTTTAGTGTACATATGTTTAATGTTGATCCAATATTTATGAGTGCTAGTTTTACTTGCACTTGGTGATGATTACCTCAATGTAGAGGGGTAGAATTTGGGGTGATCCTAGTGAAGGAAGATCATTATAGTAAAAAAAAAGAGATGTTGGATAAAGGATAAATTTCCTACTAGCATTTATAATTTTTAAAGATCGATTTTAGTATTAAATTTGAATTGTTGAAAGACTTTTTACATTACTTCATTATGAACAACATATCTCTTAAGAATATCCAAGTTGTATATTGAATCACGAGTCATCTTGCATTGTTCAAGAAGGTCATATCATCTTAAAGATGTGGACATGGATGGTATTCAGATGGATCCCTTTGATTTTTTGTTAAAATAAGGAGCTTGAATGGTAACCTTGTAGCACTGAGTAGTAACAACATAATCTCAGGTTTTGATTTTTGTTGTTTCAATATGATGGCTAGTGATTTAGCCAATAATAATGTCATAGTTGTACTAGGTTGTGTGATTTTTTTACTTTATTGGCCCAATGTATGACCTTGGTTCTGAAATTTATTTTTCTGTTAGTTATTCTTATCCTTTTTATTTGGTAAAGACTAATTATCTAGCTTAATCTAATCACAATCTAGAAAATCCTTGACATAGTGCTTAAGATTAATGTTCCTATCCATGGAATGAACTTTTATCCTATGAAAATCACAATATTCATCCTCTTTGTACCACTTTATCTTAGGTTGATCTTCATTAAAGGGCTTTCTTTGTGTGTATATGATCTTTTTTGCTACAAAATTACTATAGAATACAACTTACAAAGATTCTCCAAGAGGAGTGAAGGTCCTTCATTAGCATTCCCATTTAAGTTGAGCCCAACGAAGGGTAAAAATTTAGTGTTAGTTAGAAATTATAAACATGTTTGGAATTATTCACACCATCTCCAAATACATTCTCATTTTTACTTAAAATATTGGGATTCTTAGTTTGTGTTTGATTGTTATTTGGAGATTATTTGGGAAAATACTTCACAAATCCCTTGGAAATAAGAACATTCTATATTTTGACACCATTTTCAATTATCTCATCAATGATTGTGTAATAATGTAGTTGCAAGTGAAAGGCCATTTTTGGATTTAGATTTTTGACAAAAATGTTGACTAGTTGTTTTTTTAGAATGGTGTAAGGGAATTTGTTGGCTAAACCCTGCCATCTTTGCAAGAATGAGGATAAACTCTCCCCATTATGTTGTTTAGAGTTTGAAAGCTATTTCAAGGTCAATTAATGTTCCACATTTTAATTAAAAATATTTTATAAACCTTTTGGATAAATCAAATAATGTGGTTACATACCCCTATAGAAGTTTCAAGAACCATTTTTGGTTTTGCCACACAAAATTCTATGGAATAATCAAAGTAGATAAATGTTATTTTAGGAAACCTTCTGACATGCCATAAATAATTATTTGATGTGTTCCTAGGGGTATCATTTTCATTTGTATTTTTAAAATCTAGGTGTTTCAAATGAGAAAGAAATGGGATATTTAACATATTTTTGTTGAATTTATAAAGAGAAAGCTCTTCAAACTTACAATTATTCATTTGGCTTCATGTTTGTAGTTCTTGAAGAGTATATATTATGGATTATCATTACCATGCATATGGTATACTTTGAGGTGGATTTCATGGATGTTGGTTTTTGTTGGTTGTTTATGAATATTTTATGGTTGGTCATTTGATTATTGGTGATGCTAATTGGACAATTGAATTTGATTAGATTGTTTTTGGTACACATGGGAAGCTATACCCACCATATTTTATCTGATTTGATGTATTTCATCAAGGGAATTAATATTTTGGTCTTTGTTATCTTTTTATACTATATTTAATTTTAATTATTTTAGAGTAATACAAATAACCTTATCATTCATATTTTGAGAGTTAGATTCAACATTGGCTTGGTTGCTCTCTACATAATGGCTAGAGGTAACTTTTTACTTTTTAGAAATGTCTTGTTTCTTATTATTTGGGATGTGAGACAAGTGTTATGGATTACAATTAGTTGGAATGAATGCAAATATATCAATAATGTGTATGATAATTTCATCTTCTTGTTTAAATAGGTATTGATCATTTTTGGATTTTCCTTGTTTGGTCTTGAATAAAATATTTTCTTCCTCATGATATTTGATCCAATAGACTAAAATCTCAATATAATCATTAAAAACAAGCTATTTGATGATTTCAAATGGGTTACAACTAAAAATATCCTTGGATTATTGATTTTTTTTGAGTTGGTACCTCGATGTGGGTGATATATATCTAATTTGGATTTGATTTATATCAATTGTTGATATGATTTAACTAATTTGAACCAATGGGTTGTATGTTTTGATTCATATGATATATATTTGATGTAATATAGACATAATTTGTATTTATTTGAAAACAAATCTAAATAAACTTTGATTTATTTCATAATTTTTGATTCATTTAATTGGATTAAATTGATTAGTTATATTTAGATTATAAGTTTGATTCACACTATATCTTGAATATTTTAACTTATTTGACCTTTTTTGTTTGAATTTGATTAGTTGGAGTATTTTGATTTTTTATTTGACTTGATTTTGATTGGATTTGTATTAACTTGGATTGCTTGATTTATTGTTTGATTAGATTATATGTTAATGTTTGACTTTTTTCTTTGATATAATTGTATATTAGTTATAACTTACTAGTTTAACACATGGGGATTGATAAAACACACATGAAAGTATAAAATAACTAGTCATGTAGGATTAAAAATTTATATTGGCCCATTTATACTACCCTAAAAGGTAAGTTTTGGGTGATATTTTGGAGTGTGTTGTTCCTAGCACCACTATCCATCTGCATCAAATATGATCATAATATATTTTAAACAAGGTGATCTAAGGGTGTCATATATATAACTCACACTATATTTAGGTCTAAATTTGTGATTATGGTGTTGTGTATGGCTTAGGTATTGGTGTATGAAACCAACTCACTTCATGACACTAGTAAAAAGTATTAGTTCTTAGCCAATAATGACAACGTATCCTCAATTTGTATACCCCACCTAAACATGTTGATTTTATATATACTAGGTGATGAAATAATAATTGAAAGATCTGTAGACACCAAAATCGTGTCGACTCCCCTGGTCATTCCCCGTCTTATTCTTCTTCGCCTATTTAACCCTTGACGATCACTTGTTCTACCAACCTTGACCTTGGCAGCATGTAACAATGAGCAGAGAACTAAAAGCTAGACTCTGTCCTCATTATGCATCTGCAGATGACGGTCTTTACCCGGCTGATGTCGCCAACGTCGGTCACTTATCGGCTGACATCGGCAATCCTGTCGACGTCGGTCACCATCCTGTTATCCGTTATCAGTTACCATTCGGTTCCCGATTGGTTTCCCGAAACGGTTATCGAACCATCTCTCGAAACCGTCCCCAGGCCTTCATCTCCCCTCCCAGATCAGTCAATCTGGCTCCCATTTCTGACATCTATAGGCTCTCCAATATCTGAACTCCAGCGTCTAAACTCCAGAGTCTGAACTCCAGCATCCACCAACTCCAGCGTTCGTTCTTCCAGCACTGCACAGGCAACTTCCACTATGGCTTTCATCACGGCTTCTGACAGGTAAGTATCTTCTGTGTTTATTTTCATTTTCTTCTTGATTATTCTTCGTGTGCTATTTCTGCCATCTCGAAGCTTCAAACCCCCAGACTCGACCAAAAACCCCTTCCTGACTCTGTCTAAAACCTTGTCCCGAACCTGTCAAGACTTTTTGCAACTCGCCCAGACTCTGTCCAGAACCTGCCCCGACCGACGCCGGTCACTGCCCCGACTGACGACGGTACTTCAACCGACGTCGGCACCTTCCCAGACCGACGTCGGCACCACAGAGACCGATGCCGGCGACTGTACAGAACAGTGCCGCTTATCAGGTACGCATTTTTATTTTTCTGTCATTTATTTCTGTCATTTTAATCTACTTTCGTCCAATATTATGCTTTTTTATCAGTGGGTTGATATCCTTCTAGGGAGTCTTCGTACTTCTGGGATCAGGCGTTCGCCTGACAACCCACCATATCTTTGACTAACGTTTTTCTGTGTTTTAGTCTCTTTTTCGCAGGTGTCATTCCTCCACAGACAAAGAGGAGAATCTTCCAACGTCTGATTTCGGTGCGCTCGACTTTATCAGGTACTTCTAGCCTTAACCATTTTTCTTTCAGTTTCTTATTTCTTCTTTGAATGTAGAAAGCAATTTTGCATAGAAACATTCTGGCACGCCCGGTGGGACCCTAGGTCCTCCTTGGGTTCTCTCTTTCTTTCGTTCATTTAGGTGCATTAGGTTTCTTCCTTTTTGCCTCCTTTCGTCTCTTCTTAAACGACATCATAAGCAGAACTAAAACAAACATTTCTTTCTTGCACTTCTAGACTAGCTAAAACTCATATTCTTCGACTCTTTCTCCATTCGTCTTCATACGAACAAACATTTCGACTTGGACATTAAAACACTTTACATTCATTTCTATTTGCCTGCATCTCTTAGACCACACATAGTAATTAAACCACATATTGAATTAATCTAGATCACTTCATGTTACACGACCAAACCACCTGCACAAAATAAACATTTTAACTTACCTGAGACAAGGCCCGACTAGGATTTCATCCCCCAGCGGATACCTTACCCGTCCCGGTAACCTTACTTGGATTTCATCACCAAGGGGGAAGCCCACTCCGTTCTCTGGCAGAGTATAATCTCTAGGCGAGGTATATCTTGGCTAAGCAAAACCAGCTAACCACTGGAATCGTGAAGTGAGGGGAGCTTGCTCCTTAGCACCAGGCCACGTACCAGACCCTAACACAGACTTCTTGAGCACCATAACAAAACCCGAAACCATCCATAGACTTCTTCTAGGACCCGACTCACAAAGCCAATCCTCCCCAAACACATATTCTAAGGCATAAGCCACTATAATCCTAAAAATTTTACTTCTAGAATTTTAGGATCTGCTTGTGTCTTCATCTTTTTAGTTCTTATCTGCTTGTTTGAGCGTGTAAGGACGTTCTCTCTTACCTTTTATGGTTTTGATACACAGTCAAACCAAGGCCCTTTTTGACCACTCTGGCCGTCAACTGCTTTCGTCTACCCCATCTCTAAACCGTCCTATCATGGAGTTCCACTCGGAGACTGAAAGAACTCCTACAGGACTGACCCTGACCCCGACTCAACTTCCCATCATCTCTAAAGGGGACCAGGATTTCAAAAAATTCTTGGACCTCAATACCGCAGCCCTCCATAACTATCTCGTGAGAAATCCAACACGAGACCTTTCGGGTGACATGGCGACGACATTGACACCATTCATCATCCAACCCTTTATGACTCAGCCTTTCGCCTCAACTATTAACCCAACCATGGCCAATACGCAAAGTTTGGCCTCTTCGTTTATTTTTAGACCAACCTCCATCGAGGTTTCATTACCCCCTCAATCATCTACAACTCAACCAAGTTCTACATCGTATCAGAACTTGATTGCCTCAACCCCTTACACTCTTGCACCCATAAATGTAGGAGTGCCAACCTATCCCTCTACCAGTGCCGCTATTCAACCACCTTTGGCGGTGCCTAGTCAACTTATACCTTTGACCTTCATGATGCAACCACCCTTAACCTCTACTTCTGCCCCTGCGACTAGTCATCCATACGTTGCATCCTTATTGGTACAACCGACTACGTCGTATACCTCCTCTAGCCTCTTTCAAGTGCCTTACAACCTTAGGGGCGCTCTGTCCACCAATCCATCAGCAGACGTCATCAAGATGCTGATGGATAAAATGTCCAGTCTCGAAGCTTCTATCTCCAGTTCAAATAATGTCTCTTCATATGACCAGATTTATAACGAGCCCATTCATCCTTCTGTCCCTATCCGACCATACCCCAACCATTGGGAGCTTCCTAAATTTACTCACTTTTAGAGTAAGGAAGACCCACAACAACATCTATGGGCATTCAGACATGCCTGCTACCTTATTGCCCACGATGATGCATTACTTTTACGCACATTTCCTATGTCTCTTTCTGGCCCTGCCCTTGACTGGTATAGCTCCCTTGCCAGACATTCTATCTTTTCCTTCATTCAACTCGCTCAATTATTCGTTGACCATTTCTCAATCAATATCACTAAACAAGTCTCGATCACAGACCTTTACTCCATTAGGCAATTTGACGACGAATCAGTAGTTGATTTTGTCGCCCGTTGGAGAGACTTGATTAACCAGCTCTCCTTCTCCTTGCCTCAACCTGAGCTCATTGAGCTCTTTTCTCGAGCATGTGTCAGTCACATCTCATCCACCTTGCGGGTTCAAACATTCCACACTTTCGACGAGGCCTTCACCATGGCCCGAAAGCTTGAACTCTGCGCTATTAAAGAAGATAAGGTCAAATTGTGTAACACTAACACAAGAACCAATGACCATTCTTCTTCCAGACTTTCTTCTACCCACTCTCAATCTAAGGAGTCGGCGAACACTGTCATCTTTAGACCATCATCTTCAACAATAACTAACCGACCAGCATCTTCAACATTAGACTACATCAATAAACATTTTCAACGTCAATCCATACAACGTCAATTCACTCCAATTGGAGAGTCATATGCCTCTATCTTGGATAAACTCATCAAGCAGGGGGTCCTCAATCTCCCTTCAATCTGACCACATCAATTCGACTCTTCAACACCTATCCCTGCATGGTACAGGGAGAATCACTTTTGTAACTATCACCGTGTCAAAGGCCATGATACGGATCACTGTCAAACTTTTAAAAACCTCATCCAGGACATGCTAGACAAGGGCGATCTTATCTTGGATAACCCGAATGCACCGCCCAACCAAAACCTCGACATCTTCAAACAACCTTTTCCTAACCACCCACCTACTCAAGACAACATCCAAACCATGATCAATAACCCTCAAGACCATGATATACACACCGTCAACACTATCTTACCTCTTGTCCCTGACCAACCTTCTTCACAGGATGAAAGAGCCTCTTCTCCTATTAGTCCTCCATCGACCTCTCTCATACTGGAGGACGCCTTGATCACACCTACGCCATTAGCCCTACCTTCATCCAAAGACCCTACCTCGCCTACTCCTCAAGCACATGTAGAAGGCACGATCATCCCTACCATCTGCCCACTTGAGGAGCCACCCTCTCCTATTTCTTCTCCACCAAGAGAAGACCCTATCTCTTCGCCCATTTTGATTGAGAAAGACCCAGTCACGGTTTCCTCTTGCCCTTTGCCTGAGATTGTTATATCTCACTCACCTCCGTCCACATCTAAACCCAAACCCGTATCTAACCTCGCCTCGCACAATAGTGGCCCTCGACCCAAACTAACAAAGACCACTAGACCACATCAGAGGAATCCTCCCCCACCTTCGTCATTACCTTCAATCCTAGGCCCGCATCCGTCCACTTTAAATGGAGTGCTTCCTACTCCCATCTTTCACAGAGGTACGTCGCCTCCATTACCCTATCAACCTGTCAAACATATATCTTCTCTAAACCATCGACCAACGTCTCTTATGCCTCTCAAACCAACGTCATCAACCCTCACTGCAATAAAATATCCAGACCCATTAGCAGGTTCTTATACCTTACTGTTACGGCACTTGTTGCAGTCATCTCGCCTCAACCTTCCACCTCTCAAACCATATCAATCTCTCGGACCTAAACCACCTTGGTTCGATGACACTCGTATTTGTGTGTATCATCACACACCTGGACACGACACGAAACATTGTTGTGCCCTCAAGGTCACCATTCGCCAATGTCTGGGGAATGACACCTCTCTTCTTGACCACGTTATCAAGCCTTCAACACCGCCCCTCTCATCAACTCTCGGATCAAGACCCTCTTGGTTCGACAACTCTAAATATTGTCACCATCATCATACTCCGGGACATGACACTGAGCGTTGTTGCGCTCTTAAAGCTGTCATTCGTCACCAACAGAGAAAGGATTCCCTTCTCATCAAGGATCCTCTTGACCATCCCTCCCACAAATCATCAACACCAACTCATACCTCTCCAACCTCATCACCTAAATCGGGATCTCCACGCCATGTTCTGGTTTCTTTGTCGCCTTTAACCCCCTTATTCGACATCAACACAGTCCATCTGACCACTAAACCTCAATCGACCTTAACCAATCCATCAAACATTCTCCCTAGCTGCTGGGGGGAATTCAACCTTCATCCAAACTTTGACCAATTTTTCAACACAATCTCGACCACATATCAATCACTCTTTCAACTTAGCCTCAACCAGACTAGCAAGCAAACATTTAACCTGACCTCAACCAAACATTCGACCCAACCAATCAACCCTTGACCAACCATTGACCAACTATCAAATGACCAAATCTCAATCAAACATTGACCAACCTTTTTATCCACACATTCAACCAGTCTCGATCAATCAACAACCATATCAGTCAACTTCACATCCACTCATCAATCAACACGTGACCAATATGGAGTGAAGTAAACGAGGCAAGTTTGTTCCTAATTGGCTCGGACCTTTTATTATCACGCACAAGTATGGATCAGGGACTTATCGTCTGTCTTCTCTTGATGGATGCCCAGAACCTGAGCCTCTTAATGCGTTGCATTTACGACCGTTCTACTGCTAGTCGAGTACTCGTCCACTTGACACTTAATTTGAGCTCGTCCCTTGAGCAATCCCCATCCTCTTAATCCTACCTCCTTTCAACCCTATTCCTCTTAACAATTCCTATAACCCTTTTATGCTGTATGGATGCTTTGTCCTCATAAAAGGGAGCCCTTGACCTTCTATAATCTTGTCCATGACTCACATTTCTGTCAAAACAAATCAAGATGTCACAATATCCATGGTCACTATATCAATATCAAAATCAAAAAGCAGACTGCTCCCTCGAAGGACAGCTATACTATCATTGCTGTAATTAATAGACTGCTCCCTCGAAGGACAGCTATTCAAAAGCCCTTTTATTAAACAAAAATCTAGACCACTCCCTCGAAGGATGGCTATGACTAATCTGGCAATAAACAACACTATTTTAGAAGCTTCTTGCATTGATTAGCTTCACAACTTGACCACCAAACAAATGACATCTCTATGCAGGCTTCCCGCATTGATCAGTCTGCGCCAAAAAAAAAAAAAAAAAAATTGAAAAAGTCATGGACTTGACTTATAGTTGTCTCAGGGTTTCCTATAAAAAGGGGCATCATTATCTTTGCTCTTAAAACGGGTTACCCTTCTTCCTCCTCCTATCACCCGCTCAAGGGACTTCGAGCTCACTTTAATGTCGAAGTGATTCGATTACCGCTCTAACATATCCACGGTCAATGACGTCACGCATGAATGGGGCTCTTGGTTCTCATAACCCCTATCCATGCTATCTTTTGGTCCTTGTCAATGAAAGAGCAATATGCTTTTCACTTCTTCTACACTTTGGTCACATTCACCTTCATCACTTGTCAATCGACTCAACTCAACTCTCTTTTCAGACCATCAACATGACCTAGCCTATTCACCCTAGTTTCTATGGACACCAATACACATGGAAACTATCGACCTGCCACAATTTATGTTCAGCATAAACCAATACTTGCTGAAGCATAAATAAACCTCAATTCATTTTTAGCATACATCCATCACGAATATGGAATATTGCTAGGGATGAAAAACCCCTCAACCAATGTTGCAGAATACACCATTTGAAAAAGGCTGCAACATCTTTTTTCCTCATCATTTCTTCCAATTATCGACCAATCTATCAACCATTTTAACCACCTGTCTACCACTCGAACCCTTTGTCTGAACTACATTGGTCTGAGGCCCTATCACCAGGGCTATGTAGGCAGCACTCAGTTGACATGGGGTCTTCTGAGGTTAGCTCGACCATTCTCATTTGTTCGTCTCTCTGATGGACAAACCTTCTTTCCTTCTTTTAACCATAATCTTGTCCTTGACCATGACCCATTTTATCCCTTTGACCCTCCCTCCCTTTTAGGGAGAACTACATTGGCCTGAGGCCCTATCACCAGGGCTATGTAGGTAGCACTCAGTTGACATGGGGTCTTCTGGGGTTAGCTCGACCACATCCTTTCATCCATTCCTCCCCTCGACCACCAACCATTGGAGATCATGCCTATCTCCTCTGACCTCGACTACTTCCAAGACACTGTTGCCTTGGTTGTTTTTGCATGTATGCTACCTCATGACTGGTTAGTAGAATTGTGCGCAGACCTTTTTGGACCCTCACAAGTATAGGATCGCAAACCAGTTGATCTGCCCTACTTATGACTTTTTCGTGTTTCTAGGAGCACTTCTTAAGCCCAGGATACCTGGAACACGACGACCATTTGGAGCTTCAGCTTAGATTGAGTGACCCCATCAGCAGATGACTAAATGCTGGGGCTCGGTTATTTCAATTTTGGCACTCCTTGACCCTTGACCTGTGACACTTTTGACCTGACCATCTCATGCAGTGGTATGCACACAATCACGACTTTTGTAGCGTTCACCCTCACCCCTTTTTCATCCACTCTTTGTCAAATCAGCACCTGATTCTCGGTTCCCTTCCCTCGACTCCTGTTTTGAGGGGGAATACTTCATCCATAATCGGGGCAACCTATCTTTTTCCTATTTTGTCTTGCAGTTCATTCGAACAACTAACAAGACAAAATCAACCTTATCCCTCACCTGGGGCAATCACTCCTATTTTTGTCTTGCAGTTCATCAGAACAACCAATAAGACAAAAAGGGGCAAATGTAGACACCAAAATCGTGTCAACTCCCCTGGTCATTCCCCGTCTTATTCTTCTTCACCTATTTAACCCTTGACGATCACTTGTTCTACCAACCTTGACCTTGGCAGCATGTAACAATGAGTAGAGAACTAAAAGCTAGACTCTGTCCTCATTATGCATCTGCCGACGACGGTCTTTACCCGGCCGATGTCGCCAACGTCGGTCACTTATCGGCCGATGTCGGCAATCCTGCCGACGTCGGTCACCATCCCGTTATTCGTTATCAGTTACCATTCGGTTCTCGATCGGTTTCCCAAAATGGTTATCGAACCATCTCTCGAAACCGTCCCTGGGCCTTCATCTCCCCTCCCAGATCAGTCAATCTGGCTCCCATTTCTGACATCTATAGGCTCTTTGATCTCTGAACTCCAGCATCCAAACTCCAGCATCCGAACTCCAGCATCCACCAACTCCAGCGTTCATTCTTCCAGCACTGCACAGGCAACTTCCACTATGGCTTTCATCACGGCTTCTGACAGGTAAGTATCTTCTGTGTTTATTTTCATTTTCTTCTTGATTATTCTTCGTGTGCTATTTCTGCCATCTCGAAGCTTCAAACCCCCAGACTCGACCAAAAACCCCTTCCTGACTCTGTCTAAAACCTTGTCCCAAACCTGTCAAGACTTTCTGCAACTCGCCCAGACTCTGTCCAGAACCTGCCCTGACCGACGACGGTACTTCAACCGACGTCGGCACCTTCCCAGATCGACGCCGGCACCACAGAGACCGATGCCGGTGACTGTGCAGAATAGTGCCGCTTATCAGGTACGCATTTTTATTTTTTTTTCATTTATTTCTATCATTTTAATCTACTTTCGTCCAATATTATGCTTTTTTATCAGTGGGTTGATATCCTTCTAGGGAGTCTTCGTACTTTCAGGATCAGGCGTTCGCCTGACAACCCACCATATCTTTGACTAATGTTTTTCCGTGTTTTAGTCTCTTTTTCGCAGGTGCCATTCCTCCACAGCCAAAGAGGAGAATCTTCCAACGTCTAATTTCGGTGTGCTCGACTTTATTAGGTACTTCTAGCCTTAACCATTTTTCTTTCAGTTTCTTATTTCTTCTTTGAATGTAGAAAGCAATTTTGCATAGAAACAAGATCATAAAAATATAAAATTAACTACAAATACACTATTTATTATTCCCTAAGTCTCTTTATGGTTTGAGGTAATATCCTACGTAATGATTCCTAGGTAACATGACTATTCTAGTCCATTTATAATTCCCAAGTTTACTTTGTAGAATGAGGGAAGAGCATACATAGTGAGAATATCATACACACACATAAAAAACTATTATAAATAAATCAAATAAATTTTTATTGATTGATTAAATGATTAGATTTATTAGGTTAATGTGCATTTGATATGATTATATGATCTTAGATGATTGAAATTACAAGAAGATGTCATATGTTTTTATTTGTATATGTCCATTGAAAAGTATATTAAGTATCAAAATATGGTTACATACATGAAATATATTAAATGTCAATCGTTTAAACCCAAAATTTAGTATTAGGTATGTTTAAGATGTAAAAATAGGTCTTAGATGTGCAGACACCACAAAAATGTAGAAATAGTCCCAATAGTTTATACGTCACTACCTGTATGATAAATAAACTGAATTTCTATACGTATATATTTATGTTTTAACATTTCCTACCAATAGAGAAAGTGACCCACTTAATGTTTTTATGTTTCTGAATTGATTAATGGATGTAGTTTCTTGTTTTGGAGGACATGTGATAAAATGGGCATCACCTCCCCTTGTCAACTAATATAATTGGCTTGTTATTTGATGACTTGGATGTTTGATTTAGAACTCAAAGAGGTGGAATGTTTGTAGGCTAAGCAAGATTCCTAGAATGAAGGGATGTGATCTCAATTTGTAGATTTTTAGGATGAATGTAGACTATTTAATTTGATCCAAGATCAATGGTTGATAATTATTCCTCCTCCACATTTATTGAAAGAGGTCAATAATAAGTGTGGGAAGTTGAGTGTGTAAGGATTTACATTTATGAAGAATGGATTCTCTATTGACTTTTTCCATTGCAAGGGATATTGGGAAGGTTTGATGACAAGTGGGTGATTATTTCACTATTTGAGATGAGAATTTGATGGATTTCATTTTTATTTTCATATATTAAGGAAATCACATTTTACATTAATTTTTTATTTAGGATTAATTACCTGACTTCACATGATTTGTTAACTAATTAACATTGATTTAGCATTTTGTGGGATTTTTCAAGTTTCATTGTGCAACATGAATTTTCTAATTAATTCATGAGAGGTGGTGCCCATAAAGTGGTGATATGATCTAAGATGCAATAAATTTAAATTAGGGGCATGAAACAAAGTTATAATGTAATTAGGAATATGATATATAGATTATAGATGAAAATCATAATTAGAATAATTATTAAGATTTGATTCATAGAATAAAAAATAATGATGATAGTGAGTAGTTGAAGCATTGGGGTGTATAAATTTAGTTTCTAAATATTTAATACAAGGAAGTACATGGATACATATCCCAAGTCCCAACCTTAAATTATGTAGTCTCTGATTTGAAGAATATGTAAATACATTAAATTATGTAGTATTTTATTTAAGGAATATGTAAAAAAAAATTCTCTTCAAAGTCATAAAATAATACAAAATTTATCAAACTATTTCATAAAGAATCATATTTACTTTCACAATAATCATATTATTTCCCAAACTTCTGAAACAAAATAATATTTCTTCTAACACAACTTAAAAACAACATCCTTTGATAATTCAACAAGGAATATAATATTAGGGATACATATTACCTCTCATAAATATGATTTCATTAGGTATTTATGAACCTCATCAACCCAAAATTAAAATATGTGACCCAAAAATTTCAAAACATAGTGAAGTGGTCTCCAAGAAATAGGGTTTAACAATCATAGCTTATATTTGACTAGTCAACACCCTACCTAGAGTGATCCTTAGAATCATGAAAATGGGACAAAAATAAACACAAGAAGAGACATATTTGGTAAGGTTATCATTTGCATATATAATTTTTAAAATGGAAATCAAACTTTATTTCTCATAACAAGGAAATAATTTAGTTAGGTGATAAAACCCATTTCTGTAAATTTTAAAAACTATAATACCAATAAAATAATTTAGCATGTCTTTTAGCAAGGTTCATGTAAATATCAAGTACCACCCATACCTCAATACCTACCTTAATACAAATCAATTTTTGTAATATCTTATGTTATGGGTCATGACCTAACTCAATTTCAACATTATCTTAATTATTAGCAAAAAATTTTACAACTCAATCTTTAGTTCCATTAAATTTCTATTTTTCCAAACTCCCTCAATTCTTTCTTCCCTAGTTGTTAGCATAATTTTTTTCCTAAAAGGGAAAAAATTATGTTTACCATTTCTTGTTAAAGATTAAATAGTGTCCTCCATTAGGATTTCTACTTCTCCCTTCCTACGGCTTCCTTAGGGATTTGATTTCTTGATTCAAATGATTATTGGAATATATAGAAATCCCCCATATAACAATGATACATTATTTTTGGCAAATCAGAGAACAAGGATTAATATTTTGAATTTTTAATATTTTTATTTCATAGAATTCTAAAAGTTTCAAACAATAAAAGGGGTTCCCTAAGGGTTCATGGGACCAGGAATTGATCATGTGAAAAAAATTAAATCATGATATCAAAAATGGTATGTAATTCAAGGCTAAAATTATTGATGAGAATGATTAATGAATCATAACTTGGAAATATATGGATAAGCAATTTTAACACACATAAAAGTACAAATCAACTATATTGAATCTAGGATATGAATGATTCAAATCCCAAGGTCAAATATGTCAATAAGAATAATTTCAGATAGAAACACCTTGTAGTAATTTTAATCACAATAGGTTTTCAACACTCATAAAAGAATACATACACATGGAAACTAACACACCAAGATAATTAGACTCTTATAACAATTTAATAATTTGTTCATCTTGGTTAATGATAACCTCCTACCCCTTTTTACCCATATACAATTATGATCTATGCACTCAATGAACTTATAAAATGTTCTCACAAATAAGAAAAATAATAGTTGTATAAGATCATATCTCAATAAAATTTCCAATTTTTCTTTCATATACTCATGCTTGTAGGGAGAATGAAACACATGTCAAAATCTATCCCTAACTCACCAAGGTTACTTAGTGAATTTTATACTAAATATAAGGTAATAAGATATATCAAATCTCATAATTTTTAAATCCATTTAGACATATCTATAATAGTGAAGCAACATTACATACTTAATTAATCCTTAATCATCTTATGATATCAGTAATAAAACATTAATATCCATGTCCATGAGTGATGTATGAAAACTTAGTAGTACATGATGATTTCAATATAACATGATACAAATATATGGTGATCATAACACAATAATAATTGAGATATGAAAAATGGAGATTGAAGATTCCATGATAAATTCTATCACCTTCATAATTATTTCACACATTAAAATTACCCCAAAGAATAATTAGTAGAAATAGTGTTAAATAAAAATGCTTAAGTTAAATTTCCCATAACTTCATTTAATCCCATCATAGTGATATCTCACATACACAAATATAATTTTACCCATATGCACAATAATTACACACCCCAACCCCTAATTGTACCCACCATCGGTACATAGGAAATATATGAATACATATGTGATTAGTAAAGTAATATTTAGTCATTTAAAAACATGAATATTAACTCATGTAATTATAAATGAGTCATTTATGTGATAAAAGGGACCAAATTTAATATAATTATTCCATATCATCAGCTATCCACATGTCATAAAAAAAATAGTCAGGCATAATCATGATCTTCATCTCATCATATAAATAAAATTAATTAACCAATAGAGTATAGTAACACCAATGGATCATGATTTGATTAGAAAAACTATAATATAGGAGTAAATTACAAACAAGTTCAAGGGGGTCATCTCCAAAACCTTAAAATAAGAAAAAATATTCATAATTTATGTCCCCCCATGCATTCTTCAATTCTAATCCCACACATGCATGACATGAATGATTTAATCTAAACTCACCTAAAATAGAGTCATATTTTATCATTCTAAACTCACATGAGACACTAACACTACAAAAACTAGTACCAATACTATTTAGGGTGGATGGGAGTGATGTTTAACCCTATTTTTTAGGATCATATCAAAATCATGCATGTCATTGTATCCCTCTCCCCAAAACATATGGAGAGAGGGGGGTCAGCCACATAAATAATCATTCATCATCATAATCAATATTTTAATTATACATCATCACTTATCCCCCTCATTGAACCTAATTATCCCTCATCATCTCTAATTACTCCCTCAACATTCCTCATCATCCCTTATCAACAAAATCACTCATTCATCAACCTCATCATCCCTAGTTAGTCCATAATTCATAATCACTCCATCATCATCACTTATAATCCATATTCATCCATAATAATCCCTTTTCACTCCCATAATATAAATAAATATCCCTAATAATACCTCCATTAACCCTCATCATCCCTAATAAATCTTTCACTGACCCTCATTTCCATTCATCATCACTAATCACATATTTATCAACCCTCATAATCATTAATGACTCCCTCATTGAACCTCATACTCCCTTATAATATCTCATCACTCCCTCATTTCCCCTCATTATACCTCATTATCCTTAAACATCTCTAATCACCACCCATTTTCCCTCATCATCCCTTACTATCCCTAGTCATTCCCTCATCATCCCTAACTATCCATAATCACTACCACATCAAACCTTGTCACCCATAATCATCAATAGACACTCACTCATATACCCTAATCATACATAACCATCTTTATCCATGCCATCATCATCCATAATCATCCTTAATCATCCTTAATCAATCCCTCATTAGCCCTCATTATCCTTAATCATAAGATCCTAAACTCTCATCATTCCTAATCATTTTTAATCACTCCATCCTTATCCAAAACTATCCCACATCATCCATAATAAATATTTGATTGAATATCATCATCCCTCATCATCCATAATATTTCCCTCATTATTCCTCATCATCACTCATCATCCCGAATCATCCCCTCATTATTTCTCATCATTACTAGTCACTCTAACATTTTCCCTAATTATCCATAATCACTCCCTCCTCATCCCTCCTTATACATAATAACTCATTCATAGTGATTGGTATGGAATCCTTTTAGGGTCTATTATATGATTCATTCATGAAAATGTAGGTAATGATGACTCATTTCTATCCCTGACGGTTATCCTAAAATGTGAACTATTATTTTAGTTTATTTTCCCACTTAAGGATGACAAGCTTAAATTTAAGAATGCCTTTGGTCATATACAAATTTTGATCTTGGGTTTGATATAGATTAGAAGGTTTCCATTTTGGAATTTATACACCCATTCATATGCATTGGTGAATATAGCTCATTAATTTTCTAGTGATTCAAAATATACTCTACCCAGTCACCAATTTTTTTCTCTTAATAGACATTTGGCTAAGAGAATAACATGTCACCATGTCTCTCTATTCCTTAGTGTCATGGAATCCTATTTGGATGATTAAATTATTCATTTGTGTAATTATAGGCACTAATGACTTGTCTTTACCCCTCACTTGTTTTTTAAAACATGATCCTTAAGTTTACTCCATTTACTCAGTAAGGGAGGATAAGATTCTCTTTAAGGATTCATATAGCCACATAAAAGTTATTACCCTAGGGATGAACAAGGATTATAGGATGGCTATTCTATAATTTATAAATCCATATGGATACCTCAACAAAAATAATTTGTTAATTAGACTAGTGAGGTAGAAAATGTGATTCCCAATTACCAACTTTTATTCTCTTAAGAGACATTTATGCAAAACAAAATACACGTCGACATGTGTCTCTCATCCTAAGTGGGATATAGTTTTAGGTAAGGTGATCATATGACTATAAAATGGATATAGAATAGTAATAAAAATAATCAAATAAAAATAATAATGAATAGTAATAGTAAAATGACCTTATGCACTCTAAAGGCTTTTTCATAGTTGTCCAACATTCTCTTCATAACTATTTCCATATTTTCTATCCCTTGAAACTATGGATCAACTTCAATGGAAGGAAAGGCATATGACTTAATGAAATGTATCATTCATATGATAATTATATTTTGGGTAGGGATGGTGTATCCTAAAGTCAAAATTAGGGCCTTCTCTTACTCTAAATATACTTTGGTCCTCAATATAATAAATTAGGGGATAATGTAGGAATGGGCCCTTGCCACAGATATATAGGTGGCACCATTCTGAAGGCCCTATCCAGATATCAATATTTACATACTAGATAAGGTAGTTGAATATTTTCATACATATTTAATCTATTCCAAGGGTTAATGTAAGGGAATATTTCCTTCCTGATATCTAGATTTGATTCTCCTAATAAAATATCAAGAGAAGCTTTCCTTTGATAGATAATAAGGGAGTAAGGAATTTTTTTCAATGTAATATTTCCTTATCAATATATAGCTTTGATTTTATTCTATATTAAATCATAAACATCATATAAATAATGTATAATCTATCTAGTAGATTCCAAAATATAAGAATGGTACCCACTACACACACCAACATTTGGGTCACTTTTACACCCCAATGTCAATGTATACCATATATAGTATTTTACTAGTGATGAGGTGAGAGATATATAAATATAAGTGAGTTATTACATAGTCATCACTCTAATGTTTATTGCTTAAATAACATAATTTAATTGATATTATTTTATTTCCACTATGTGAATCACATGACAATCTCCCTAGACTAATACATCATGGACCTAGCTAATATATTAGACATGAATGAGGATAATCATCCTAGTACACTCCAGTCAAAAAATAATGCATCAAAACACTATTTAAGATTCATCAAAAAACTATATCACTAAATTTAAAATAAATTTATACATGCTATTGGATTGGAACACACTCTATCAGATGAGGGAGTGACTAGATATGATAAGGGAGTGATTATATATGATGAAGGATAATGAATACATGTTTATAGAAGATGAGGGATGATGAGGGAGTGATTAGGGATGATGAAGGATGAATAGGGTTGATGAGGGAGTGATTAGAGATGATGAAGGATAGTGAGGGATAGTGAAGGAGTGAATAAGGAAGATGAGAAACAATGGGTTAATGAGGTAGTGATTAGGGAAGATGAAGGCCAATGAAGGAATGATTAAGGATGAGGATGAAATGTTTAGGAATGATGATGGATGATGAAATATGTTAACATAATGACCAAGGATGATGAGGGATGATGAAGTAAAATGAGGGATTTATAAGGGATGATGAGTGATGATTAGGGTGTGATGAAGGATGATGAGGGCCAATGAGGGAGTGATTATGAATGATGATGGATGATGAGGTTCAATTAAAGATTAATTAGGTATAATAAAGGAGTCTGAGAAATATTAGGTATTAGTAGGGATGATGAGGGTGTGATTAGGGATAATGAGGGAAGATGAGGAAGTGATTAGGGATAATTAAGGATGGTGAGGGATGGTGAGGCATAATGAAGGAGTGACTACAGATGATTAGGAATTATTAATATTGATGAGGGAGTGATAAGGTATTGTTATGGATGATGAGGATAGATGAGGGAGTGATTAGGGACAATGAGGGATAATGAGGGTCAAAGAGAGAGTGACTAGGGATGATAAGGGATTATCAAGGATAAATAGGGAGTGATTAGGGATGATAATGGATGATGAGGGTAGATGATGAGTGATTTGGGATGATAAGGGGAAATTAAGAATTATGAGGTAGTGATGAGGGATGATTAGGTATGATTAGGGTCAATAAGGGTGTGATCAAGAAAAATGAGGGCCATTGAGGGAGTGATTAGTGATTATTAGGGATGATAGGGGAAGATGAAGCATTGACTAGGGATGAATAAGGATGAGAGAGTGGTGAGGGATGGCTATTAATGATGAGGGGGTGATTATGGATGATGAGGGATGATGAGGGAGTGACCAGGGATGATGAGTAATATTGAGTACCAATGAAAATGTGATTAGGCATATGAGGGATGATGAAAGTTGATGAAAGAGAGATGAAGATTAATAAAAAATGATAAGGGAGTGATTATAATTATGAATGATGATTTATGTTCTTGATCCCCTCTATCCATAGGTTTGGGTAGATCAAGATAGTGATATGAGTGTTTTTATATAATCTTTATAAAATATGGTTTTAAGTCACTACCATCCAATAAAAATAGTAGTGTTAGTGGAAGTGTCTGATGTGAGTTTATAACTCTATAATATGACTTGTTTTTATGTGATTTTAAAATAATGCATGGGATTGTAATTGCATCATGCATGAATTGATACATATGTCTAAAATTTGTTGTAGAGTGAATGGTATCTTCTTAGGATGGATTTTGAATGTTGTTTATATTTATTCTATTCAAAATTAAGTATACTAGGGTGATTATCTAAATTCATGTCTAGCATAAGTGATTGTATCATGAATACAAGTAGATCTCATGTATGAGTGACCACATAGATACATGTATCACCTCATAATATGTCATGTATGAGTGACTATATCATGAATATAGGTGTGTTATAGGTTTCATGCTAAAATTTAGTCAATTTTGCATATGATAAATCCATTGATAAAAAACCCCACAAATTACGTATAAATTTGGATTGAATCAACTTTTAAGCATTTTTATTGATCATCCCTAGTCACTCCTTTATTTGTATAGGTGATAATTCCCCCTCTAATTTTAATATATGGCTTAATAAATTCCCCATCTACATTCTCTATATAGATGATAATTCCCCTCACCTACTTTTATATAATCCATTGATAATGCCCCCTATTCTTTATTCCTTTATCCGATAATGCCCCCTCTAGTAATTTGGAAACATTGTCCCCTCTACTTAAAATATATGGCTCAATTAATATAGATATGGACATGCTTATATATGTGAATTCAAGATCAAGATATGGCTCAGGTATTTAATCAGATAGGGAATACTCAATCAAGTAGCACATATTCAAGTAAATAACTCAAGTAAGTAGGGAATATTGAAGTAGGTTAATAAATTTTAATGATTCAATGATTATTAATTAATATATCAAGACCATATATATAATACATAATCTATTAGAACATAAATGTCCCTATCCATAATTGTCTAACCAACTATATAAGTGTATATTAAATAATTGATGTTTTTTTCAAAATAATGTAATACTTATAATTATTCTAAGATTCCCCCATTTATTACATTTTTTTAAAAAATATAAATAGTGTTCATCAATTAAGGTTAACATAATTCCTCTCGAACCATCATTGGTTTTGTGTTGTCGACAAATTAACTCATTAGTGTGATATTAACCTCATTTATCAGTTGTCTTCTTCTACAAAATATTGATGAAATATATGGAATAGAGTTTAAGTGTGAGATCCTAAAAATTATTTCTAACCATTTTTGAGATTGATTCTACTTGTGAATTTATAAAGAACTATCTTCCAAATTTATAGGATCAGTGAGTAATTTTCCTTGCATCTCATCATCATGTTGACAAGATTCATCATCTTCATTATTCGTCTATGGAATTAACTTATGAGATGTGGTTTGTTTTGAATCCTCTTTATTTTTAAATGTTAGATTATGACTCATCACAAAACACATCTCAAATTTCATAGATATTCCATATATAAAGATCCATGAGATGACATGCTTTTGAGGTAGTATTGTACCCTAATAAGAACACTAACGTGACTTCAGTGTGATAATATTCCTCTTTTTAACTCATAAATGCATATATGATTTACAACAAAATATGATTATGGGAAATCAAAGGTTCATACCACTCCATACCTCTTTTCATGTGTTTTTATACAATATCTTTGTAGGTGCAATGTTGAAAATATAAAAAACTCTCTAGATTGCTTTTTCCCAAAATGGAACCTCTAACATTGCATTAGAAAGCATGAAATGAGAAATTTCTAATATAAAATTATTATGTCACTCTATAATTCCATTTTTTGGGGCTGTATAGGGATAATTAAAGTGTTTTTTGATGTCGTATTACTTCAATAATGTCTATACTTCTTTTTATGTGAATTAACTCCACCCCATTCTGATCAGAGGAGATGAAGAGGCCTCCTTAATTTTGTCACAAAAATATGGTATAAGACCTTAAAATGATCAAAGTATTCACTCTTATTATTTAGGAATGATACCCAAGTATTTCAACATAAATAGTCAACAAATAACTAGAAGTTCTTAAATCCTTGAAAAGTAGCACGTAAGGATTCACTCATATTGGTATGCACTACATCAATATGATCCTTGTTATGAGAGGAACTAAAATTGAATGGAATCCTATGTTGTTTTCCTACAAGTTATCCATGGTATATATTCAAATAATGGGAAATATAAGGAATACCACATACTATTGTCGTAGAGCTGAGATGGTACATGGATCCAGTGGAAAGGTTTTCATATCAATAATGTTAGAGGTAAGTAGATTGTATTATAGAGGTACAAAGAAGATGCATTGGATGAAACTACATATAGTGTAAATAAAAAACCCTTCATAAATTTTTTATCAATTACCTTACCTTCCCATGACATGAGATAGGATTTGGTGTCATTCTTGATTAGGAACTCCACCTTAACCTTATGTTTCAAGAGAGTAATTACAAATACAAGATTAGATGTCAAGCCCAGGACATACAACACATTTTTTAGAGCACCTATTATCATCACAAGAGGAATGGTATAGTACTAATTCCTTATGTAACATACTCCTTATTATTTATGATCCAACCCTAATCTTCACTAGTTTGGTTAGTCAATGAATCAAAGAGCTCTTTTCATCCTATCATATGCTTGATGGATCCCGAGTCAATAAACCAAACATTTATTACTGGTGATTAGGTTTGGGAGATAAAAACTAAATTATTATGTGTGTTTTAATCTATTTGTTTTGGTACCCCATCTTAATATGCATGATTTTTTTTAATTTATATTGTGTCACTGCAAGGCCTTGCTACTACCATCACTGATGACAAAGACATATTTTTTATTTCTATGAATCATCTCAACTAGATGTGGCCTCTAAAATGGATGTTCCTTGAGTCATTACATTATCATAGTATTAATTAGTGTAATGAAAATTTTTGCAAAAAATATGACACCACTATTTCATTGTCTAAGACTTAAACTAATGATGATGCTGCATTAGTGGTCATTTTTGGAACTTATGACCATGCTTCTTAGAAATCAATGCTTTTTATTTGAACTCATCTTGAATCAAATATATGGGTTCTTCTTATTTGAGTATATTCACTAGTTATACAAAATAAACTACTTCATTTTTAATGTTTAGTGTTGTGATAAATGTCTGAAACTAAGAAGGAAGAGATTTTAGAGTGATTGGGACTCTTATCTTGTCCTCAATATTTTCACCAAGTGAAACTAGTTCCATGTGAATTTATACCACTCAACATAGGAAATAATTAACAATGTCACCATATTTCATACTGAGTTTATGACAATTTAAATGGACACAAAGGTTCTTTATCTAGTTATTTACCTCGTATATAGTATATATAATATTTTGAGCCTCCTTTGATGTTGATGCATCTATAATATGTGGTTAAATCTCATTATGTGTGTTATAATCACTAACATTGAGAAAGGGGGTGAATCATTGTCTTAAAACATTCCTTCTTTTCACTTAATATTCACTAACCATTCAAACTAGTATAGAAGACAATCAATGCTTAGAGAAGTAATCACAAAAGCAAGAAGCACATAAACACAAGAGATATGTGGAAAACCCTCATGGGGATAAATCCCACTAAAATTAATATTGGACTATAGTGCTATAAGGTAAATAATAAATATTTATCTAAGCATAAAACTAATAAGGAACACCAACTCCTAATTTATCAACCACTTACTTGGCTTCAACAAACACCACCTTGTTAGGAAACACCAAGCCCCTTGTTGATCAAATATCCACTCAATCAACACAAAGATGACTTATCACCCACTCAACCACATAATCATTCCACCTTTTCTTCAATTCTATCAACACATGATGATGGTCTTATTATACTCTTTATGATATCTATGTCATACTCAATCTTATATCTCCCTTCTTGATCTTATTATCCAATTCTACCTTATACATATCAGTCATGTTCTCATATATAGTTTCTACCATTACTCAACTATGTATCACCTAGTAATGGCCTCATCAACATGCACATGCCTCTAACATACGTCTACTCATCTAAACAACTCCATAGACCTTTATTCCTTTCCTCGTGTAAGGCTCATGTAGATCTTATCACTATCTTCCCTCATAGTCTGCTCCTTGAATAATATAATCATATGATCATGTGGTCAAGTTTTTTTAGAAAATATATGACTTATATACATCCTTATCCCTTCACACACTTCTATTCATCTTAGCAATATATATCACTACTCCTTCACTTACACAACTAATCCATATACACATAAATTACCTTTTATAAATACTAGCCTCTTGCTCACATAGCTCTTGGTTGGAAAAAAAATTTGTACACTTGAATAACCATTAAAATAGATTATAAAATATGTTTCACACATGAAACAAACACCACTTTGGTTTTCCACCATTTCTTTAGACCAAAATGTCCATTTGGCCTTACAGAGACTTAATTTAATTAAGCCTTCACAACCACACATGACCACTCTGACCCTTTGGAACATCTTGTGGCATACCACATGAATTAAAAACTTAAAAAACCACAATAATAGGCCTTAGAAAACATCAGCTAGGCTTCACACCACCTATTACATCCATTCACCACTTAAACCTCTTCATTAAACACTATTCACCTTAGGTCTGTGTATACCCAAAAAAATTTCCTTGGATATAGAAGCAAAAACACATTAATAAAATTTAATAATTCAAAAAAAAACATTTGAGAAGATGATTCAAGACTTAAAAACCCTCACCATATGCATTTAACACCATCACTCAGAGTAAAAAATGTCAAGATCACTCATATAAGAAGCTCACTTTGAGTTGTCAAAAACTATAAACACATTGTCATGGAAAAATGAACATATAACAAGTGAAGGGACATAAAAAATATTTTTCAATGCATTAAAATGATCATAAAATATCATTATATATACATCCAATATAAATATAATAGGTTCAAAGGGAAATATTGGTAATTAAGACCAATCTCACAGTCTTAGTTTTCACTATCACAAATGAACTTCACATGACAACTTGTGAGAAACATTTTCACCCCTTAAATATAATTACAAACAACTCAAAATGCATGTTTAAGTGATGCAATTAATTTATAAATGCTCCATGATGAATTTTACAAAAATTGGGCCTATTAAGCATTCCCTAATCACTTTTTCCCTCTAACTAATCTTTCTCATTATTTCACTATTAGGCTAGTTTAGTGATAGGTCAACTTGAGTGGCCAAACTAGTTGACATAGAGTCTATCACTTGTACATATATAACCATGTATTAAAAAAAAAGTCTAACGATTCAACTATCATCCATTTGCATGCTTTGATGTTTTCAAATTTGACTGCTATAACAAATCTTTTGAGAAATAAAGATTTTATGTGGGGTCCACTCACTCACTTGACAAAAAAATCATACCTAGAGATGATTCAAGGTGTTAAATACAACCTAAAAACACTTACCTAGGCATAAAATACCATTCTGACCACTTTTAAATAAGTTCCTCAAAATTGGGTTAACATTAGGATTGTAGGAGAGTTTAATATCTATTTTGGTGTTAACGATTGTTCATATAGGATTTCCCCTCAAATTTAAAATTAATGCCTAAAGATATTAGCTAAGACCCTTCCCCATATCACCTAAAATAATCAAGACACCATGTAGATTTTAAACGTGACAATAATCATAAAAAATACTTTCTTAGGTTTGGAGACCTTATTCTATTAGCTTGAGAGATTTATAAACACTATTTATTGCTATTTATTACAAACCTTGATCTGATTCATCACTTACATCACTAGAAAACAACTCACCTTACTACTGATAATTATCACACGAGATTTCATGCTTTGGAAACTATTTTTCTTGCATCATTACGTTACCTAGGGTCTTAGATAGATATAAGTGTAGAACTAATCATGAATGCATGCCACTTTAAATTTACTCTACAACTTTCCTAAAGGGTTATCCAACTCATATGCATTCTAAAACACATTCATACAAATTTTCATGCCTCTTTGCCTTCAATATTGACCATTAAGCCTTATTAGGATAGGCATGGTCTAGGAGAGGTTTAGTTGTAGATATAGATTGAAACATAGAACACCATAGGTTCACTTTGAGACCATCCTAACAGCTCCTATACCTTAACTAACATGACTTAACACTATCCATAAATACTCCATGCTCATATATAAACATTTCATCACCTTTATACCTTCACACGCATCTTAACATTCCCCAAGCACTCTTATACACCTACATACCTCTTAAAGACCTCATTGATTAAGTTATATTCAAATCCTCTCTTTGACACTCATGAAAACACTCGTATAACATCCTAATGCACACCTAAAGACTCTAAACCTTATACACTGATGGCTCTTCATATTCTTCTATCTTCTCATCACCTTATGACATCATCATTCATCAACGACTTGCACTATTATCCTTTGACATCAATGAATGATGATTACCTAATAACACCATGAAATCACTAACTCTATACTTACCTCACTAACAACATAATTATTGTATTTGACACTAATGATAATATCTCAATAATCTCCTCCTTTATCATTGATGGTAAAACTTATTGATGGAAAACACACTTCAAGATGAACATCCTTTCAACACATAACTTATCCATCAATCTGATCCCTCTCCCCCTTTGACATTAATGGCAAAGTGTCTCTACAATGACCACCTTGTATTTTAACCCCAACTAATAAATGATATTAGAGAAAACTAACCAAATTCTTACCTTAGAATGATTGAACTGTTATCCTTCGACTTGACCTATTTTTCCCCAAAAGATGGCTTCTACCCAAACTAACCTTGAGGATAAAGAGATGCCTATAAATTATTTGACCACATATTTAAAAATCAACTCTCAAAAAAATTGTGCACTAAGCTTATAAATCACTACGCATGTTCCCCGTATATTCATGCATACCTTAGATCATTTGTTGTGAACATAAATAACATACAATCTTTCACAAACTATCATTTAATCCTCCAAATCATAGAGATAATAAGCTACATAAATGTGAAAATAAAATTCTTCATACCTTTATGATGAATACACTATCATCCATATGAGCAACATTCTTCCTTTCTTGATGGTATATATCCCAAGATGCTATTTTCACTAAAATTCACAAAATTGCTCAGTCAATCATATACCTTCATGCTTCCAACATTATTAATATCTTCAACTTGAATCTATAACTCAAAAACATGACTCATGTCTATCATGACTCCAAAAACCTTCCTTTTATCTCATCATCTTCTCTTGATCTTGAATCCATTCATTTCTTCATCTGATTACTCTTCAAAGATAGACTTTATCTCACTTGAAAATACTTGGCAAATGATCCTTCATACCCTACCCCCTGATCCTTAGAACTGAACTTGATGGCAATGTGCTTAAAGATATCCTAAATCAATACATGAGCTCCCCTTGAATTCATGCTCATTACAAGCCCTAGGACTTTACAAGTAGACCCAAAAATTAGATAACTCTTCTAGATCACCCATAGATAATCAATATCTACCCTTGTCTCACTTGAACACATGACAACACCATATGTTACTTAAATCAGAGTTCTTCAAAACAAGGTCAAAGTCTCCCCCGTTAACCTTATACTATGTCCACAGTACTGATCTCCTTTTGACCATTTGAACCAACTTCAACAAGCATATAAAGATACTAATTCTAAACATGTTCATAGATCTCCCTACCTCTAGAAATCTCACCTAAACACTACCTGACTTATCATCAAGAACCTTTTAGATCTCCTACTAGCATTTCTCAAACTAAATAATTTTAGTGAGACTACATAGAGACCTAGTTTCATTAGGTTTTTTGTTCTTGACTCTATATAAACTAGCATTGTTCCAAAGGAATAATCTAGCCTATCTTATCTCATAACAAGCTTTCTTCTTGTTTTAGACTAGCTCATATGAAATTTAACATACCAAAATACTAGTTAGGTCTATGAGACCTCAGTTACTATGTTCTACATACCTAATCATTAGGTCCTCTATTCAACTGTCATGCTCTGAGATGCATCATTCATACCAAACTACCTTAAGACCTAAGTTATCTCTTCCTAAATATTATCACTGATATGACCTAGACAAACTATTACATGTATACCTTGACAAGCCACCACTCAATTATTTTCATGAAAAATGACTCTATAAATCCTATATATATATATATATATATATATATACCTCATTTCACATAGCTCTAAAACATTGTAAACTTAGAATATGC
>JARHVA010008478.1:42500-150000 GCA_037957365.1 Torreya grandis | reverse complement strand
ATTTTAATAAAAGGAGTCTTTCTTCAAAAATGTATTGAATGGTGTTGTTACATAGTTATAATGTTTCATAAATTTTTGATAGTAACCTCTTAACCCTAAAAAACCTTAGATATTCTTGATGGTGTTTGGAACATTCCATGCCATCATCACTTTTATCTTCTTAGGGTCTAGTTTGACTCTTTAATGTGAACCAATATGACCCAAAAACTCCATCTCTTAGACTCCAAAAGCACATTTTAAATGTTTTTCATAAATTTTCTATTGTTTCATAACTAATGAAACTTATTTCACATCATGAAAATGTTCTTTCCATGTTTTTATATCTATTAGAATGTTATTAGACAAAATCAACACAAATATATTTTTAAAAATGTACAAAATAGTGTTCATTAAACTCTAGAATGTAGATGGTGCATTTTTTAGACCAAAATTCATGATGAAAAACCTATAATGTCACTCATGAGTTATGAAATTTATTTTATGGATATACTCATATCCAATTTAATAATTTTATGGTATCTAGATTGAAGATGTAATTTCATAAAATAAGCAACACCGTGTAACTCATATAGTGAATAATCAATTATGGGAATAGGAAACTTATCTTTTATGGTGTACCTATTAAGTTATCTATAATTTTGGAACATATTCCAATTATCATCACTATTATGAACCATGACCACTAGAGATGAATATTTATTTTGGATATCTTTAATAATACCTATCTCTAATATCTCATGCACCATAGTTTCTATTTCACTCCTATGGACATAGTGATATCTATATGGCCTAATGTTTTGTGGTTAACTCCCAGGAAGTAGTTTAATGGCATGATCATGTTCTCTTCTTATTTTTATTCCATTTTTAAATGCACCAAAAATAGATGGGTGATCATAAATAATCATATGTATATTATGATGGTCATAATACTTGTTTAAATTTAGTTGAAGGAACACTAGATACAAATCCTTCATCCCCTTTTATTATATTTTTTTTCATTTCATGCGAACTAAAAAATTGTGTAGATTTTTTTCATAATCCACATAGATGAAATGTCTTACCTTCATAATGAAAGTCCATGAATAGTTTCTTGAAATTCATATCTATTTTTCCTAAGGATGTGAGTCATTAGAATCCAAAAATAATATCTACCCCACCCATGGGAATAAAAAGCACATGATAATTTATTTTTTAATCTACCATATAAATTTTAATACTATGGCATTTCATAGAACAATTTACTTTTCCACCATTTGTAATCATGACCTGAAATTATACAATTGGGTAAATGAAATAGGTCAAAGGAGTAGGAAAATTATTGTTCATGAATTAATGTGTAATCAATGAGTCAATAAAAATAGTTACCTTATATTTTTTGAAGAAACCCACAATCTTAAGGTTTTAAAAAGTGTTGATACCTAAAAGTGAATGGCATGATATTTTAGGTTGGTAATCTTTAGGTTCCACTTTTGTCTCTTTATAATAGTCTTTTGATGCTACATCATCCTCTTCATTATCATTAGAACTTTCAATTTACATCAACCCCTTCTTATCACATTTATTTCCTTTGTTCTACTTGATATCACAACCAAAATATATCCCTTTTACAAACATCTCTTCAATTTATTGAGTGGTCAATCTTGTACGCTGAGAAAATGATTATGTTTAGTTGCTTCAGTATTTTATATTGGTGAATGACTTCCTCTTGTAGGATAAATTGTGATATTTTATCCTAAGAGAAATGTGAATAGATAAATATAAAATAAGTATATCAAACATGAGTACCTTATGTTTCATGAGGTCCTTGATGTAGACATCCAATTCCAAACACCATTTGTGTTGAAATTGTCAATCTTACTCGAATTGCACTCAAACGCACATTTTAGGTCAAAATCTATAAAATGTCCTAAATGGTTCAAACTTGTCACTTAAAAGTGCCAATTTAGTTAAACCTATCCCTAAATAGGGTTATTCATTTTATGTACCAACTAACTTTGATCAGATCATTTCCAGTCAAAATGACCATTTTGCCATTTAGTGCTCTGGATCACTCTTTTCTTCCAATTCATAGGTATACATTAGGTACCTTTGTTATTTGTTGTTTAAAACATCCTAAATGGGATTACGGTCCCAACACATCTAATGTTACCTTATAATTCCTCTGCATTCAAATTATGACCCGATGATTGACTTCTTGACCATTTTGATTAATTGAGGGCCGATTTTCAAATAATTACACAAATGTTGATTAACCTTGTTTAAGGCTAATTAATCTAAATCAAGAGCTTAAATGGATTTTCCATGAGAGTTTTTGAATATTTATTTTTGAAAATTGATTCTTATTATTTGCATCACCAAGTGACATCATCTATGGGGTGGCATTTATCAAGCCATAAGTGCATAAAATATCAAGATTATGGGTCACCCATGCCTAGTTAATGCCTCCCATGCCTCTTTAATGCTTATTTATCTTGAGCATATTTATGTATTTAATTCCAAATATTAGGATTATCCTCAAGCACACATCTTCATCTCAAGATGTATGCCTCAAGTTGATCCTGACCAATCTCAAAAATCTATAAATAGAGAGGCCATGAACATCATTTCTATGTTATTTTGGTGCAAGGTTATTATGCTCAATATCTTCAAAGATTGAATATTGAAAAGTTATAATTCTAAATTATTTCCACAAAGCTTCATTGATAGGCTAGTTTAGTGATTTATGATCAAGAGCCTAGGTTTTATGGAATGTTCTTGAGGCATTGGAGGAGCTTACCACCATTGTTGACAAAGACACAAATATTTGATCAAGGGAGAACATTTTTTTGAACCACATGGGTATGGTGAATCCATTTGGGAAGGTAAAATGGTGTTGATTTCTTTCATTTTTTTCTAGATATCCTTTGTAATTCCCATAGGAATAGATAGGCTTGGTTAGTTAGTTAGTTATTTATGAATGTTTCATTATTTATAGACTAATTCTTGACTAACTTTCTTTGTAATCCTATCTACATCTTGGCATGCTTGGTGGGACTAGATGCATCCCACACATGAAGAATATCATTTTACATCTTTATAATCTTCATTTGGATCATTAAAACTCTTGAAAATTGATTTTTTAACTTTGTTTTACCATTTTTTGTTTGCCAGAAGTTTACACAGTAACTGACATCAATTATTAAAACCATCATTAGTTGGCATAGGCATCATCAGTCACTATTTGTGTAACCAATGTCAGATAAATGTCATCAGTTACTAAGTGTAACCGACGTCGATCACTATGTTTTTCAAAAAACATAGACTTGAGAGCTACTTTTCCAAAGATTGTTGTTTCAAAATTAAAATAGCTTCAAATCTAAAGGACATTCTAATATTTTTTCTGTAGGACCAAGTTCAAAATTTGCTCAAAACATGTTTAAATAAACTTTGCATGCTTAAAAATCAATTAGGAACCTTATTTTGGTGTTTAACAAATAATTTAGGTGTTTCTGGTGAATGTTTCCAAATTTTACAATTAAGACCAAGGGGTCAAATGAACACCACCAAATAGTTTATTTGGGTTTAAAATTGAACACATTTGTCAAATTTTGTTTGCAATAATTGTTTAGTTAGATTTTGTTTGGAAAAGAGAGGAATGTTGCATGTATGCTCTTCCATTTGTCCCTTATAGGGAACCCTTGGAATCAAAAGTGCCATTCCTATTACAAAATAGCCTAGTCCAAGGCTTAGAAAGAATGTCACCTAAAGCACTCCCCAAAAACTCACCAAAGTTTGGTTGATCTTGAAAATGACCCTAAATTATTTCTATTTTATGCTTTATTGATTTTAATTCAAACTTGGCTTGTGAGGGGGACATCATTACCTCCTGTGATTTCTTTAGGGCATCTTTGACCCAGGGTTTTACCTCCTAACATTGACTTTATTTGACTCCTTTGGAGTTGCACATGAGAAATATATGCATTTGGACATCACACTACACTGAGCGAACATTAAGATGTAGTGGTTTTAAATAGGAATAGACTTTTTAAAAACTAGCCAATGCCATGGTCACCCAATTTCCATGCTTCTCTTTTGCATCATTTGACATGAAAGTCATTATGCAATTCATTCCCCTAGAATGATCTAAACCTTGCTAGTTTAGTAGACCCCACTTTTTCATACCTTGTTAGTTTAAACTTAAGACATTTGTTTTTTTCATTAGCTTACTTGGTCTTGATTTGTGTCTAAAATTTCTTGTTAACTCAATGACCTTAACTAAAACACATTGTCCTCAATTTCCTTGAGCAAGGGAGGAGTTACACTATCCAAATGGAAAAATCATCTTTTCATTATTCAAATTGTAATAAAAAGCTTTGTGTCATGTCATCCACTTTGGCACAGTTATGCTAACCAATTGAGCCTAGATCTTTTACCCAATTTGTTTGAATCCTTCATTTATAATCCACATTCAAAATTGAACCTTTCTAAGTTCTAAGGGTTGGTGTGTCAAAGTGGGTTCAAAATTTATGCAGTAATCTTTTTTTAACTTGGGTTCAATTTTATATTTGGATTGAAGGTCAATTATTAAGACTCAAAATTAAATTATCATCTTGGAGGACTCAATTCATCTTATGTATCGCTCATGCTTTGAGTCCTATAACATATTTTATCCTACTAGAATCATGTGGTGATGTTGTGCTACCTATTTGGTCCTAGATTTATACTTAGTAATTCATGCATGTTTTTACATCTTGAGTTGTTTAGTTCATTATATCTTCTTCATAATATAGAGAGCTTTCCTCTTAACTTATAGGATCAACTTGTCAAGGTTGAATCTAGCTTTTATAGTGTGGCTGTATCACAAAGATCTAGGCTTTGGTGTACTAGTTTTCACCTTGGGTCTGAGTTACCTTACTCTCTTGTGATCTATATGATTTCAACTTTACCAAAGGTTGAGTAAAGTCGTGAACCAAATCTTCTAAATTGAACATGTTTTCAAACCACACTCCCTTATAGTCTCATTGGTACCTTGGTTGGTTTTTTAAAAGAAAGCCATAACATACTTTGATTGGTTACCAAACATTGGTCCAAAGTTAGTCAAACACACAAAAAAACTCTTTTTAGACATGACTCAAAGGTTCGCTCATAGTGGAGCCTTTTATGGCCTTAGTTATGAGGATGATCAATTTTATGATGGTAAAGATAACCCCATTGTTTTTGATGATATCCCTACAATAGTAGGATTTAAAGATGATTAAAATGAATATAAACCCCAAGAAGATCAAGATGAATCCCTTCTTAGATTGATAGAAGGAGAACAACGATGGCAAGAGCAAGATTTTGCACAAATAGATGTACCTTCTTCCTCTACCAAAGGAAAGGAAATACAAATAGAGTTAAAACCCACAAATCTAGATCTTCTAGATAAGATCAAGATAATAAGTCAATGATATGTAGATCAGTTTGTCATAGATTTAACAGACTCCCTAGTTGCCACTTTAATTCATTGTAATGATTTGAAAGAAAATGAAGATATGGTTGGAAGTATGCAACAAGTATTAGATGAGAACATTACCATAGTGGATCAAGGTAATCTAAATGAACAGTTAAAGTCACAAGATATTCCATTTGACATAGAACATACATTCTTCAATCATCAAGAACCTCTTGTTATTTGACAAACTTAGAAACCCAAACATTCATTTTTAATTAAGGAAATACCTCAAACAAACCAAAGATTGGTAAATAAACATAGAAATTCCCAAAATCAACAAAGACAAAATAACTAGATTCAAGGAATGTTTTAAAATCCACTAATCAATAACCTATGTTCTCAACTCAAGTAGAAAATTAGAACCAGATCATGGATCAAAATGTATACACTCCCTATACATCCACACAAAACCAGGGGCACATTCTACCCCAATAAAAACAAAATTAGGAGCACATTCCACCTAAATAGCAACAAAACCAAGGGCACATTCCACCCCAATAGTAATAAAATTAGGGGCATATTCTACCTCAACAACAACAAAATTAGGGGCACATTCCACCCTAATAGAAACAAAATTAGGGGCAAATTCCACCCCAACAAGAACAAAACCATGGGAACATTCCACCCCAACAAAAACAAAACTAGGGTCACATTTCACCCCAATAACAACAACAAAATGAAGGGCACATTCCACCCCAATAGCATCTTATCCAATCCATAAATGTACCAAACATGCAATAATTGAATTATATGAAGGAAATTTTCTAAAGATTGGAGATGAAAAATAGAGTCAAAAATTACAAATTCAATGAGATATTTCCATATTCATTTGACTTATCTATTCTCCAAAACCCCTTTCTACCTCTTTTTGAGGCACCCAAATTTGAAAAATACAAAGGGAAAGGAGATCCACATGAACACATACAATAATTGTTCATCTTGTGTCAAGAGGTTATTTATAGCAGCGAGTACTTACTATGACTATTTCTATGAAGTCTAATAGGATAAACTCTTGATGGGCTACTTAAACTACCCAAGGGATCATTTGCGGATTGGAATGACTTATCAAAAAAGTTTGTTAACCATTTCTCATATAACATATAACATGAATTAACCATTTTTGACTTATGCAAAGCCAAACATCCTGATGGTGAAAGTTTTGTTGCATATCTACAAAGGTGGAGAGCATTGGCAGGCTAGTTTTAACATAATTTACCAAATAAATAGTTGGATAATATCTTTGCATAGAATTTTCATCTTAAAGTTGTGCATAATATATGGTTAGCTTGTGCTAACTCATTTGAATAAATTATTGATAAAGGAGTGTAGATTGAGAAGGCTCTTATTTATAGGGGCCTTGTCAAGATCTTTGGACAAGGACATGCATCTAATCAAACTACATCACCAGCTCAAAAAGTTATGAAGGATAAGCCTAAGGGATTTACCAACAACAAGAACATGGTTGGAAATGGGGTGACAAAAACAAGACATGTATAAACAGTATAGGCTATGCCTCCTCCAAATGTACAATTAACTCCCTCAAATCCACTACTTACTTTGTAAAGCCAACCTACATGAAGGATGTTTCATAAAAATTATAGAGTCTTTAACAAGTTAGGAGAATTGATTGAAATAGTGTTACAAAATCTCATTATAACTAATTTAATTATATGGCCAATATCAAGGCCATTTCCTCGAGATCAGCCAAAACTAGATTGGTACAAAGAGAATGGTGTAAATTTCATCATGTTGCTAGTCACAATGCATATCATTATGTTTAATTATGACATATTATTGAGGAATTCATTGAAAATGGTGAGCTATAAATTAAGTTGGCCCCTAATCAAGACACAAATTAGGATATGTGAATCTATAAAGACCCTTTTCCTTGACATAGTCCACCACCACCATGAAATAATCAAAATGGTTACAATCAAGGATAGAGGTAGAATCAAAACCAATAACAAAGTTAGAATCATAATGAGCATAATCAAGATCATTATCCCCACACTATTAATGTGGCTTATAACAACGTACCTTATGACTACAATAACACTGTCGGACACATTTTTGCAACACACATTGCCACTATTACTATGACAATGTGTGGCCAATCTCATGTTCCTCACAATGTGAGACCCATCATTATAGGGTCAGTACCCTCTCCCCCTAGTAATACCATGTCAATTTTACATCATCATGTTTCTAATCTATTTGCACAAGTTAATAATCTTGAACAATAATACTATTCTTCTAAAAGCCCCTCACTGACCCAAAATTATAACAATACCATTAATCACCCATGAATCACCATACAAGGCCCTTTGCCTTTCACTTCTAATTATAATGACTCCTTGCCACCTGCAGGTTGTGTAGTTACAACTAGACACCCACAAGTTACCATCCAGGGCCCTTCACCCACTTCTTTCCATAAACCCAGTGAGAACATTGTGACAATGGTTCCAAAATTGAATATTATCCCAACAAAGACCAAACTAGTTCAATCCAAAATTCAAAGGCCTTATAATATAATGGATCAATTAGATAAATACCCTACACAAATTTCCATATTAGAACTCTTATAGACAGCTGATGTCCATATCACCATCTTCAACAAAATTTTACAAGAGACTATAGTGCCTAATGATATAAACCTTGATCAATTCCATAACCTAGTTGGACATTTGTCTTCATTTTGATAAATCACATTTCATCAAAAGGACATGTCCACCCTTGGCCCAAACCATAATAAGCCATTATACATTGAGATAATCATTACAGATCATAAGATCAAACAAGTTATTATAGGTAATGATTCAAGGCTAAACATTATATCTCTTAAATTGGTGCAATGATTGGGTTACCTGGACAAAGATATTTAGCTAAAGACTATTACAATCAAGGCTTATGACAATGTTGAGAGGGATTCATCCAGTATAATTTAGTTATCAATCATGGTTGGGTTTATTTATTATCACACTTTATTCCAAATTATTAATATTGAGCTTCCTTATAACATACTTCTTGGTCACCCTTGGATCCATGAAGTACAAGTAGTTCCATCTACTCTTCACCAATGCCTTAAGTTTCCCCATGATGGGATCAAGGATACTATTCCAACTAATCAACAACCATACCAATATTTCAAACATCTTGGATTAGAGTTTTATAATTATAACTATTGCCCAAATTCTAAATTTATTGCAAAGAAGAATAAAGCCATCATTTCTAATCCATCTCAATCTAATTTTATAGACCCTAGTGATCTAGCCTTCACTTCAACTGATCCATTTCTTATAGCTTTGGCTAAGCAGGTTATTATTAAAGACATTGGCATGTCTAATTACCATCTAAAGGATGTCCATATTACAAAATCACCAAAATCCCCCAAAACATTTGTTAAGCCTAAAACATCCTAGACTCCTAATAGACCTGATTAGATTTGGGAACCAAAGAAGAAGCAACCAAAACCTCTTGTGGTTTTTTTACCTATAATTGCACCAAAGAAATATCAAGAGGCTTTTACCGAGGGAGATTGGTTATATTCTTAGGGCCTTGTAGATTGTTTTCAAAATATAAAGTATCCTATCCCTAACAAGATAATGGATCATCTTGACTATATAAGGAAAGGCCTTGGCCCACAGATGCAAGGAATTTTAGATCCCTTATCAGTTGGAGTTGTCAATGGGAATCATGGGCTCAAATTTAAACCACTAGAGGATGACCTCATAACATTTGGTAGTGACTCTTTCAAAGTGATTGGTAATGAGACTCTTAGTAGTGATGCAACATCCCATTATATCCTTTTTGATGAGCTTGTTGATTCAGATTTGTTTGATTTAAATGCGATATTTACCATAACACCTATTAGAGATTCCCATCCTAAAACAAAAATCTATCCTATTAGAGCTTCCCATCCTAAAGCAAAAACCCATCCTAGTGGTGTTTCCCTTCCTTAAGTAAGAAATTATATTTTTACCATTAGTGTTTCCCATCTTAAATCAAACCCTCACTATAACCTATGACTTTTCCATCCTGAACTCATAGATTGGGATCAACAAAATTTGGTCATATGCCTCGATGAGTTTCAAAATGTAGAATCAATTACAAAATACATGGGCCTACAAGATGGATTACCCATTGGTGATCATAAGTAGGGTTTTGATTTTTCATTAAATCCTTCTGCGTACTTGAGAGAGCAGGAAAAAATTCTTAATCATAATAAAGAACAAACATCAAGATCTTCAAGTGAAAACCTCTTTGAGGCACTTGTTGATCAGGGAAAAATTAAAGAAAAAGATAAGCCTTTGAGTGAAAACTTGTTTTAGGTGCTCCTAGGTAGGAAAGTTTGTTCATCCCCTCAAGTTGTAGAAAGTAAATCTAGCCTAAGTTCCATAATTATTACAAGCATATCTTTAGAAAAACATCAAATATTTGATCATCTTTCTCTTGAGTTTTTAAAGGTCTTTGCCAATTGGCCTTTACATGAGAAGGCACATTTTGATTCTTCATATTATCTAGATCTTTGGGAGGAACAACAAGAAGATATAGAAGAAGAATACGATCATGACCATACATTGCCTATAATTCTAGAAGATGGATCCACACTCCTTATGGAGAGCACAATAGAAGTGAATATGGGAATCCATGAGGATCCCAAAAATGTTTATCTTAGAGCTTCCCTTACTGAAATGGAATGTGAACATATTATATCCATTCTTAAGGATTATATAGACATCTTTGCATGGGAATATTTTGGCATGCTAGGCTTGGATCTAGATTTAGTTGTGTATCATCTTGTTGTTCACCCTAATGCTAAACTAGTCAAGCAAAAGTTGAGAAAGATGCATCCACACATCACCCTTTTGGTTAAGGCTGAGTTGGAAAAGTTGTTAGGAGCCAATTTTATCAAACCATTAGACTAATCTGAATGGATTTCTAATATAGTTCTAGTAAGTAAAAACATTCCAAGAATATGTGTTAGTACTAATTTTTGTGATATCAACAAAGCATGTTCCAAAGATGATTTTCCTTTGCCCAACATTGCCATGATTGTCGACTCAATTTTTGTGTACGAGATGCTATATTTGATGGATGGATTTTCTAGTTACAATCAGATCAAGATAGTCCCTAAATATCAATATAAGACCACATTCACCACTCTATGGGGGACATTTTGTTACCAAGTCATGCCATTCATTTTGAAGAATGTTGGAGCCACATATCAATGTGTAATGACTATCATCTTCCATGGCATGATTCATGACATTATCGAGGACTATGTTGATGATATAATAGCAAAATAAAGAACAAGATCTAGACACCTTGACATTTTATGAAGAATATTCAAGAGGCTTCATGCATAAAAAGTCTTCTTCAATCCTAAGAAATGTGTCTTTGGAATCACATCAAGTAAATTGTTAGGGTTCATTGTATCACAATGAGGGATTGAATTCAACCCTATAAAGGTCACTACCATTATGAAAATGCCTCCACCAGAAAATATTAAATAGTTACAAGGTCTATAAGGCAAGACTCAATCTATATGTAGGTTCATTTCTCAACTGGTAGATAAGTGCCACCCATTTACCCATCTCTTAAAGAATGGGGTAACATCTTAGTGGGATGAATATTGTCAGATAGAATTTACAAAGCTTAAAACATATTTGGCCAGTCCACTAGTATCATGACCTCCAACACAAGGATAGCCACTTCTTCTTTACATATCAACCATGAAACATCCACTCGGGGCACTTTGGGCTCAGTATGATGATCATGGTAAGGAACACATGGTTTACTATTTAAGCCACATATTGATATCCTATTAACATAATTATATGCCTATTGAGAAGGCATGTTTAGTTATGGTGTTCACCACTTAGAAATTGTGACATTATATGCTAAATAACAAAACTATTGTTATCGCTAAGGTAGATCCTCTCAAGTTACTTTTATCTAAAGCATCTCTTCAAAGTTGGATGGCTAAATTGATTATGCTACTCAGTGAGTTTGATATTGAGTACCAGAATCAAAAGGTAATCAAAGGATAGGTTACTGTGGACAAACTTGCAGAAGCTCCTATTACGTCCACTCAACCTCTCAAATTTGACCTTCTAGATGATTCTATCATGATTATAGAATTAGCATCATAAGAACCTGAATAGTGGAAACTCTATTTTCATGGCTCCTTCACATCTTGAGGATATAGAGTTGGCATATTATTGATCATGCCATAGGGGGATTGATCTCCAAAGCATTCTATATACAATTTTAGTTTACAAACAATATGCTTGAATATGAGGCATTGATTACATGGCTTTGTCTTGCCATATAATGGGACATTCAAAGCTTAAAGGTCTATGGAGATTCATAGCTAATCATAAATTAGACTACTAATCAGTATCAAATTAGAGATGATAAGCTTGTTCCTTACAAGTAAATTATTGATAAGCTTAAAATACATTTTAAATCTCTATAGTTTGAGCAAGTTCCATGTGTCAACAATAGATCTGCTGACACCATAGAAATAATTGGTTCCATGATTCAAATGCATGATAGTGCTAAAGAGTATCAATTCTTGATTGAAAATCTTCTTCAACCATCACATATTCTATTAGATTTAGATAGGATATGAACCATTAATGATCCTAATCCCCCACTTGAGCTACCATGGTACCAAGATTTTTATAACTATTTTCATAGCCATGTATTTCCTACCAACCTTTCCAATAACTAAAAAAACTTTTCCTTCATCACTTAACACATTATATCCTCCTTAGAAACACACTTTATCAAAAAGGCTATGATGGAAAGCTTCTTTTTTGTTTATCTTTGGGAGAATCCAAGATGGCACTAAAGGAGGTTCATGAAGGAATGTGTGGGTCCCATACAAATGGTGTAGTCCTAGAAAAGACACTTCTCAAAATAGGCTATTATTGGCCCAAAATGGAGACAAATGCTTGTAATTATGTAAAGAAGTGTGTTCCTTGTTAGCAACATGGAAATTTGATACATGCACCTTCCTTACCATTTTAGCTAATTACAACACCATGGTCATTCTCAACATGGGGTCTTGATCTCATTGGGAAAATTAACCCAACATCTTCAAATGGCCATAAGCACATTTTGACTACAACTGAGTACTTTACCAAGTGGATTGAGGCCATTCTTCTCACCTATGTTACTAAGAAACAAATAGCCAAATTTATTCATTACCACATCATCTATTGATATGGCATCATAACTCTTATTATATATGATAATGGTGGATCCTTTGTGAACCTAGATGTGAAATCTCTTTGTGCAAAATTGAAAATCAAGCATAAGAAATCCACTTCATATAACCCACAAGGAAATTGACAAGCTAAGGCATCAAATAAAACCATTCTATCCATAGTAAAAAATATTGTCAATGATGATGGGCATAATTGACCATTGTAACTCTTTCCTACCCTCTTAGCTTATAGAACCAATCATCGCACCTCAACTATAGCTACTCCATACTCCCTTATTTTTGGAACTGAGGCTATCATCCCAGTTGAGATTGAGATCCCATCATTAATAATGTCATTAGAACACATTGAAGATGATGAGGACTATAAAACCTCATGACCACAATAACTATAACTTCTTGATGGTAAGCATTTGGCTACTCTAGAAAATTTGTATGCCTATTAGAACAAATTGTGGACAAGCAACAACAAATGTATTCTCCCTTGAGAATTTGAGATTGGTGAATTAGTTTTGAAAGAGAACTAGAAGAGCACAAATGATGAACCCAAAAATAAAGGAAAATTTAAGCCTAATTGGTTAGGATCATATATTGTCGCAACAAACTATGGATCAAGAGCATATCGATTGGCTAAACTTAATGGTGAATAAATTTTAGAGCCCATGAACATCGTACACCTTAAGAGGTTATACACATTAATAGCTTTGAACCATTGTCTATAAGACTCCTGACATGGGGGTAAATTTTGTTGTCATAATTTTTTCCCACCCTTTTATCTTACCTTGAACACATTTTATACTACCCTTATACACTTTTCATGAATCTTGATAGTAAAGGCTTTAAACTCTTAACACTCTAAAAGGATTCTTCATCCCATTCAAGATTTCTCTCTTTGAGAGGACCATTCTTTATTTTGTCTAGGACATGTTATAAGATTGAACACCTCTTGTCCATTGACTAATTATGATCTTGATTATGTCTCATGAGAATTATGAACATCTTCAGCAGTAGTTCTACAAAGCAGTTTAGCTAGGACAATTTGGTGTAGATTTCGACAAGTGAATAACTGCATCTTCTTAATAAAAGTATTTTCTTGTCTTTCTTATTTTATCAAGAACCTCACTCTCACTAATTTTTTAACATGAGCCATTGAAGTCAATTTAGCTATCTTATTGGAACCTCTACTCTCAGGACGTGCATCTCCTCGATTAGATGGTCCCACCTTGTGTATATTTTATCCCAAAAACACCAAAAACATTAGAAATACTTTTAAAATAATAAAAACATTAGAAAATGATCCACAAAAGAACAAAAACATTGTCTCATGATTCTATACATTTATACATTCTCATTCCACCATCCCACACTCTTTTTGTTTTGTGAGCAACTGGTAAGTTTGAATGCTCTTGTCATTTTGCAAGCACAAAAACAACATTCTCATTTCATCTTGTCTTATGCACTTGCCATTTTGCAAGATCATCCTTTCTCATATCATCAACTTCTTATTTTATAGACCATTCTTATTTGTTTGTCATATCTTCCATTTCTTATATAACATTAATCAAACTGGTCTGATCATCATTTTTATTCTATCCCATTTCTCGGAAGAACTACATTTGGCTTGAAGTTCATGTTGGAATATGCATCCATGGAACTATGTAGGCAGTATCCACTTGTCTTATGTATATGGAGTTAGCTCAGCCAAGCCCTTTTCTTCTTTTACCCCATTTATTCTATCATTATTCCTCTTTAATTAGGGAACAATTTTCATGTCATTGTTCTTTGTTATGATGTGGTGGAAAGTAACGCCTCTACTGTACACGCATGAATATTTGTCTTTAAATTGAAATAAATTGGTTTTTTGTTTGTGTGTTTATTTGAGTTTTATTGGTATTTTGTTTTGCTTTTGCACCTCTCCTTTTATTTCTTCTCCTTTTCTCCTTTTCTCTTTTGTTTATTTGATTGTTGTTGGTGTCTTATTTTTCTATTTGATTTTGTTTTTCTCTTCTGTGTTCAAGAATTCCTTGATGGTCCACATAGATCTTGATTATTCATATCTTAGTCTCATGTCATTAAGATTTTATTTCCTTTTTTTTAAACATTTTTATTCCCAATTAAGTATTTATAGATAATATCTTGATTTCAAGCTAGGATCATTTATGTTTTTTTTTAATATCTTTGCTTTATTGTTTAAATGTAAATCATTGTAACTCTAGTTTTGGTCATTGTTCTACCATTATCCTTAGTTATAGATATTCACATTTGAACTAGATCAGTGTAATTAGAATCTTATGCCATTATAAGATATTCATACTTATGATGCCTAATTTCTTTTTCTATAACAAGCACTTTATGCTCAAGTCTCATCATCTTAAATGTCAACATTAGCTCTAATGAACAATTCTCAAGAACACTTTGCAAAACTTGGGCTCCTGATATGGAATTAGGCTTCTAGGTATCATGCATTTTAGGATTCTTTGTCTATGATTATATGTGCATCTCTTCACATATATGGTAATTCTAGTCAATTCCTGGTCATTTTTCATCATTCCTCTAACCATTCTCTCCCAACCTTGGGTGAACTACATTGGCCTAAAGTTCATGTTGGAACATGAGTCCATGGAACTATGTAGGCAATGCTCAATTTATATTTCAGTCATCTCAGCTATATCCATTCTTATTTTCATCTTTCTCATCACTTTGTGCATTCTCATATGCTTAGTTTTATATGGATTTTTTAATCCATTACCCCAATGCATGTACATTTGTGCCCACTCGCTTGAACCTATATTTTGGGTTATATCCTTGAGATATTTTACTTACCAATTACCCATGTTGGGGCCCAAAATGTGAACCATGTTTGATCAAATTAGCTATATAGGGGCAAAATCATTCTTTGCTCTTTATCAATGATCAAGATTCACCTTACTAGGGCATAACTAATTTATCATGATCAAATCTGCTCTACTGGAGTACTTATATTCTCTCTAGAGACCCCATTCTAATGGTGCTTCCCTTACTAAAGTATAACACTCTCTCTTTTCCTCTAATTCCAATCTCTCCACATTAAAACCCATGATGGCAATATGTTAGTGTGTAACTTGTCTTATGATTGATCAATGTCATAAACACATAGCTTTTACTCTCAAATTAAGTACATTTACAATGTGTCACTTACATTTATGGATTATATCTTTCCCATTCCCCCCATCTCTAGGGCCTATTATACCTCTAATTATATTTTGATTATTTATGGTAATCATGTGTGCAAGCATTCATTCAATTAGATGTGATCTATTCCATGGTGTTTATTTATTTCATTTGTTTCTTTTAATCCTTTTTAATTCGCATAGGAATAGATAGGCTAGGTTAGTTAGTTCTTTATGCATGTTTCATTATTTATGGACTAATACTTGACTAACATGATTTGTAATCCTCTCTACAATTGATACCTATAAGAAATAGGTCATTAAGGTACTCCTCAATAATATTCCTTACACACAAGGATGCTTTTTTCAATTAATGAATATCATACTTAATTTCACCTATTTATCTTAAATTTACTAATTAGATAATGTGGTGATCACTCACACTATTTCCATAATTAATTTTCAACTCCTCTTTAAAAGCATACCAAATGAGATTGAGATCTTTCTTCTTATTTTAAACATACAACCATTCATACCAAATTAATTATTTTGGTTTTGGATATTGGGATGCCATGACCACATTTTACCCACATGGTATCTTATGTATATAAAAAAATTATTCATTTGGTTGATCTAGGTGTTCATATCTTTCCCATAAAACTTTCAAATTTCCATTTTTGGCATCATGTACCTTGGTTGTTAGGTACTTGGATTAGAGTTGGCATGGATAGAAGATCCATCATGATTATTTTTTGTAATGGTGATAGGTGGTTTATTTTTTTTAATATTATTCAAATTCATCATGATATCTACCAAAGTAGATTGTACATCCTTCATTTTAGAATGTATGTCTTACACATTAAATTATATACATTGCACATCCTACATAAGTTGGCTCACTTTATGATCCATCTTATAAAATTATGGAAAAAATTATAAATTAAATCCCCCTTATGACTACATTTATTATTTGTGATGATTTTTACTAAAAGCTTCAAGACCCTTGCCTCAACCCCTACTTGTGGTCCTACCATAACAAGGTTTGACAATGTTGATCTTTAAACCATCTTTGAAAAAGAGTTTTTTTCAATTATTTTGGCCTCAAATCAAAAACTAAAAATTGAAAAACCTCATTATATTTTTCCAATATTTCAAAAGATGTAAATAAATTTGAAAAAAATGTCAAAATGTGACCTATAACACATTTTTTGTAAAAACACTAAATCTATATTAACTCACTCAAAACATATCCCCAATCCTTAATTTTTTTATTAAGGGGTCCTCAAATGATCCTCTAACTCAAAAAAGACATTTGGTGATAAATTTTCTATAAATTGTAAGATATAAGTGATTCTATAATATAATTATTTCACCCACTCAATGACACAAATCAATTCTTTAATACCACTTATAATGAAATTGCTTCACCAATAAAGTATCATAGCATCAATAGATAAGAATATTAATACAAATATAGTATAATATATGATTAAATGACAATCCACTTCAATGTAGAAACCTATAAAATCATACAATAAGAAAATAATTCACAATATAATGATGAATTACTAATTACTACCTCCTCTTTACAGTCTACTTAGGCCTTGGTTACTCCATAAGATGACCTACCTATAAAAATCAGCTCATATCAAAATTTAATATGATAAGGGGTTACATAATCAAAAATTTAGATACACATATCATAATGCACATTGTAGGCTAACGGCATAGCATTATAGTAGTCATAACATAGAAACAAGGTAATTCAATAACCATATCAGTGATTAACTACTAAAAGGGGGTATTTTGAGACAAAGTTAGAGAAAACATTATCTTCCCTTTCTTTAATAAATTTTTTATTTTTTTTATAAATAATATGTGGGAAAACTTTATCAATGAAAAAGGCCAAATTTCATGATTTATCAAAGAGGAGAAGATGGAATTGTTATTAAATTTAAGATTCATTATATTTGCTAAATCTATAAGCTTTAGGGGAAATCATAGAAGATACCATTGTTGTTGGATTTGGGTTAGGGAAATTTTAGATGTGTTTGTGGCAAAGGGGTTTGCATTACCTCATACGACTAGCTGATATGGAATGTTTATCATTGAAATCATTAGCACAATTTCTTTTAGCAATGGTTTTTTGATGAAAGTTATTAGACACCATGAGTATGTGATAGGTATTACCATAATTTTTCCTTTGGATACACACCACAAATACACAAAGATTAATCATTTCATGGAGAGAGGTGATATTATCAAGGCCACTAGGATTATGCTTGGACTATTGGGAGTTATTTCTTGGGTGATGTTTGAATTGGAAACCATGTTCAATCAGTCTACAATGATTAAGCTAAATTTGTATTTTTTATGTAGAGGTTTGATAATATATATCTTGGTAGCTACTATGATTGAGGATCCAAGATATATTCAACACAATAATCTTTGAAGGCATGTTTCCTGTTAATTTTATTCACACCCTCTTCCAATATCAATTATAAGTTCACTAAATACATTTTATATAATTTTCCATATTATTTTTTGTTGTTTAATTTCCATATTGTCATTTATGGTGGATTCAGTGAAGTGGTGAAATATCATGGGTTTTTTTAAGTTATATTTTTTAGGTGTTTATCCATTAATACAAATCGTTAAACACATGCTAGATTATTTATATATATTTGTTTATAAAATATTATAATTATTACTAATGACATCAGATTCAACTGAATCCAATCAAGTTTTCATCTCATTTAATTATGTTTGTAGTATCAAAGTAATTTTACTGAGGTATAAGTTATTGAGGGCATATAGGTAATGCTTGTGCTTATTTATTTAATGAATTTATATATCCATTGATATTTAAAGGCACAATAATAAGAAATAATTTATTTATGTGATGCTTTATGGGTTTGATGAGGTGTCCATGTTTAAGTCCATTTAGGGATTGAAGAAAGTGGAAGCTAGGTCTATATTTTGATAGATATGAAAGTTTAAAAATAAGGGAAGAAGATACATAGAAAATAGTATAGTTTGGTGTTTAAATAATCAAATAATATGTTATTAAACTTGAGACTTAGATAATACCCTATTTTGAAGGAAGATACTATGATACCTTTAGATGAAGATGCCCTTAATAAGGTTTATAATCATTTATCTTGATTTACTTTAGTTTTTATGCATGTATTAATAGGGAAGAAAAACCTAGGTATTTATGGGACAAAACAGGGTTCTATCTTAGAGACTTAATCACAAATATATTTTTTTTTAATCTTAAGAAATTAAATCCAATGTTTAGAATGGGAAATTTTGATGATATGGGTTTTAAATGAGGTGACCATTTTACACTATGAAAACTGTCATTTAAATAAATTTGAATTGGTTGACATGGTTTATTATTCTAATTAACATTCACAAAAAATAAATTTTACATATCTCATACTTTAATGTTGCAGTAGGTATCAAAGAAACTATGCCATTTTTAGGAGAAATGGAGTTATAAAATGAAAAGACTACATTTCAAGTGAAAATATTTCAATTGCAATAAGAAATTGATTAGCATATTTTCTCATTATCTTATAATATTAACATAGTTTAAAATGGTTTCTGGGTATAGGTAAAATAAGAGAAGGGTTAAATCCAAAATTATATGGAAAAAAGCTAGAAATTCTTGAAATAATAGAATGTCTTGATCAAGATACTGAATTTAAAGATGAAAGATATCATATTTCAGGCAAAAAGATTTTAATTTATATTTACATGAGTTTTTTTGAATATTTTAATCTTTACCTCACATACCTATTATATCCATAAATCCCCTACAATATATTATTTTTGAATTCATAAAACTAATTAAATTCATATACCATTTTTATGAATCATTGAATTGAGTGATAAATTTTGATAAGAAGGAAACGGCAATGAATAACACAAAAAATAAATAACTAAGAAAGAACATGTAAAATTGATACATAGAAATAAAAGAGAAAATAGTTTGAGAATAATGTGAGTGAACATAACATAGATCATAATATAGCAATGAAGAATGTGCAGTAGCACAAAAGAGAAGTTATGAAACCAATCATGAGGACAATAGTAGGTATAATGTAATAGATGTAGTTTTGATTAGTATGTAGTCCATTTATTAAAAAAATATTTAAATCCACATGTGTGTGTATGTATATATGTATTTATATCTATATATATGCATATATATCTACACACACACACACACACACACACACACACACACACACACACACACACACACACACACACACACACACACACACACACACACACACACACATGTATATGTATATGTATATGTGTATATATGAGTTTTAATGCATTCTGACTCCACTATTATTTTCTTGTTAATAACATTATTTTTCTTTGTATTTTAATACTTTTCTTTACTATTGTTTGAGATGATTAATTGGATTTTATTCCCAACATTTAGTATCAGAGCCATATCTCAAGCATGGATGGAACAAATAGTAAAATATAACATCACCCTCTAACATTTGATGGTCAAAATTATGATGTATGGGATAAAATGATGAAGAATATAATGGATGAAAATGACTTGTGTGAGTTAGTGGTAAATGGATTCATATACATGATTGACCAAGCTACATAAAATACGTTACCAAATTCCTAAAAGACTTAGTTTAAGGAGACAAGGAAGAAGGATGATAAAGTCCTTATTTTTATTGAGACAACAATGGTAGAACCCATATTCCCAAGAATAAAAACATTTAATTACTCAAAAGAGTCACGTGAAATTATTTAAAACTCCTCTAAGGGCACTGACAAGTTGAGGTTATTCAAACTCCAATTTATCAAGAGATATTTTGAAACTATTCAAATTAAGAATGGTGAGGCCATTTCAAAATTTCATGCAATATTTTCTAGTTTAACAAATAAGTTAAGGATTAATGGAGAAGCTATGTAATATCAAAGGGTTATTGAGAATATCCTTAGGAGATTGACAATAAGATTTGACCCTATTATCATTGCAATAGAATATGATAAGGACATTTAAAATATGACAATGAATGAGTTGATGGATTCACTAAAAACTCATGAGCAATGGTTGAATATGTCTTCCCCCTTTTCCCTATAATAAGCATTCAAATCTCATACCAATATGAGAGGCAGGGGAGAGGAAGAGATAATAGAGGCATAAATTATAAAGGAAGAGAAAGAGTAATAAATTTACTCTAGAAGAGAAACATCAAACAATAAAGAAACAATAAGCATCTCATAGTTAGACTCCTAAGATAAGAAGAGGAGAAGAACCTCTAACAAAAGGTATGATACAATAAATGTTCAGTTTTACTACCCAAAAAATATGGTTAATTTTCCAGTGAATGTAGAAAGAAGAGGTGTACCTATTTAAGACAATGTGTAAATATAGATAAGTATAAATTAAGTGAATCTAAAAATTTTCCAAACATGTTCACTATGTGTAACATTTTTGAGAAGAAAAACACCAAGGTTTGGAATTTGGATAGTTCTTTTCGTAACCACATGAGTGGTAATGAAAATGTATTTTTCTCCATTGAAAAAAACATTCACTTTGAGATTAAGATGGGGAAAATGAAATTTATTGTTTTAGGTAGAGGAACTATAAATATTTTCACCAAGAAAGGTCAATGAAGAGAAATCCAAGATGTCTACTATGGACCAAATCTAAATCACAATATTTTAAGCATTGGACATATGGTCCAAAAAAGATATAGAGTCATGAATGAGAGTGGAAAGTGCACAATATTTGATAAGGATGGTATCAAAAAATGATAGAGAAACTTCAAATGACAAATAACTATATGTTTCCCCTTAAGATGCAAATTGATTTTACACAATTTTCAACTACTCCTAATCAAATGAAGAGTACAAAATTAGTACTATAGTTAGCCTTGAATATAGTCATTAAATATCCATCTAGAATTTGGAATTTAATGTATGGACACTTTAGTTTTTCTAGATTAAATCTATTATCTAAGAAATATATGGTTAGGGGACTACCAATAATATTGGAACTTGATAGAAAATGTGAGGCATCCATCTTAGAAAAACAACATAGGAAACCCTTTCAATCAGGGATGTTTAGGTGGTAAAAAGAACCATTGGATTTGGTACACTCTGACTTATGTGTCCCAATGAAAACTACCACCCATTTCAATAATGAATACTTCTTGACCTTCATGGATGATTGCAATAGGAAGACTCGTATCTATTTATTAAAATACAAATCCAATTTTTTTGATAAATTCAAGTGGTTAAAATCATTGGTTGAGAAACAAATTGGAAACTTCATCAAGGTCCTAAGAATAGATATAGAGGGAGAGTATATAAAAAAAATCTAAATTTCTTTAAAAATGAAGGCATTCAAAATTAATTCACTGCCTAGTATACTACATAAAATAATAGAGTGATAAAATAAGATGTATGTGTTGATCAACCACCAAGCTATGGAGTGCCGGAACAACACAAAAAGGTGTATAGGCTAAATAAGTATTTCTATAGGCTTAATAAAGTGCCAATGGCATGGTATAGTAGAATTTATTATTATTTCCATTATCAAAAGTGGTAGTGAGCCCACACTTTACATCTAGGCAAGACATGGTAGGATTTTTATCAGTATACTATATGTATATGATCTAATATTTATAGGAAATAATGATCTATTCATTGTTTAATTCAAAGAAGTGATGAAAATAAGATTTGAAATTACAGACTTAGGTTTGTTAAAGTATTTCCATAGCATAGAATTATAACAAATGGATCATGGCATATTCATCTCTCAATCCAAATATGCCACACAATTATTGAAGATATTCATAATGTTGAACAATAAGCATGAACCAATGCCAAAAACCACAAGTCTAAATTTGAGTAAAGAGTATTTAATGAATGAAGTGAATCCAACTTTATATAAGTGAATTGTTATAAGTATAATTTACTTCATAAATTGTAGACCTAATATAATGTAGGCATTAACTCTAAATTCTAGATTCATGGAGATACCCAAGGACACACACTAACAAGTAGGAAATATAATATTGAGATATGTTGATGGTACCATGAGTTATGGAATTTTATATATTACATAGAGTGAATTTAATTTGGTTGGATATATTGACATCAATTAGGAAGGTAGTTTGGATGAGAGGAAGAACACACCAGGATATGTGTTCCATATGGGCATGTAAGAAATAACCCATTATTTCTCTCTCTGTACTATAAGCTAAGTATATTGGGAAAAATTCAACATCATATCAAGGTATTTGGCTTAAGAGAATCCTAGCTGACTTGAATGATGAACAAGGAAATTGTATAATAATATATTATGCTAATACATCCTTAATATCCCTGATAAAGAATCTAATTTTCCGTGAACAAAGCAAGCATATTCATATCCATTAAAATTTCATAAGAAATATGGTAGAACATGGAGAGACTGAACGTTAATTTTGTAGATCTAAGTAGTATATCATTTAAATTTTTAATAGAGATATTATGCTGAGATAGTCTAAATATGGAAAGTAAAACTATGATAAATATGGAAATGACAAATAAGTGAGGTAATTATCTTGTTATGATGTTAATTTATTTTAGATCTAGAATATGATGAAATCAGAGATAAAGTAGATTCTATAATAATCATTAGATTTTAGATCAAACAGTTCTAGCTCTCTAGATAGTAATTTCATCCTAGGATGGTTACATCAACACTACTGTATGAGTTTGATTATAGTGTCCTATATGAAATATTTGATGAAATAGGATGCAAACACATATATAATTCTAGGTTTTGCTTCACCTTCACTCTAGTGCATTGATATTTGGGTCATGGATAGTCAATACATATGAAATTGAAAAACCCTTTATTTCCATCTTCAATGTGACATTGGGTTAAAATGTGATACTGGGTGCATTGTTTCGATCCAACCCCAAAGACTCATTTATCAAAGGATGTTGCCTACAAAAGAAATAATATAAATATTCACTTAGACTAATGTAGTTCTTCCCTATGTTGGCTTGTGTGTAAATCATAAAATGTGCTTGAAAAGAGTAGAATGTTGACCTAACATGTAACTTGGAAAATGAAGATCTTGGGTTTCTCCTTTAGTACATCAGACTTGTATATGTGTAGTCATTATGACTAGTATGAAAATAAGAGTAAATATGGAATCATTTTTCAACTGAATGCTATTTTTTCTCATTGCTAGATATTCATAGGTGCAGAATGAATGAGTATTGGTCTTATATATATATATATATATATATATATATATATATATATATAGACACACACACACACACACACACACACACACACACACACACACACACACTTGGAGTAATAACTCACATTAAATCACTTAGGATGACCATTAGGATATGTTTCATTTTCAAATTGAATGAGTTTAGGGTAATGGAAATTTGCATCAAGATATGATAGTAGCAACAATTCTATTATCTGATCTGGATGTTGATGTTAAGAGAGAAGGAAAATGGGTATATCTTTAGACCTTGTAGAGATGGAAGATAAGTACATTTTAAGCATTTTGGGAAAGATATAAATAATGGGTCATAAACATAAGACTAGCAAGAATAAGAAATATAGGCCAAGAGGAATAAGGAGGAAATAGATGATAGAATTGTAGAATCGAGAAAGGTATTAAAATTAGAGGAACAACTAAGTTCCAAATTCTCCAACAATATAATACTAATGTTATATATAATCATAAAATATCATCTAAATTCTACCAACTAAAATCTATTAATGAAATTACTAGTTTAAAAGAAAGGAATGTGTACCAAGATGTCTATGCCCACATTATATTTGCATGTGCCCAACTTAAGTCATCCGATAGTGACTAACCTTCAACCAAGAACATGTTAAAATATAAAATCAATGCATATAATATTGGTTGAAATTGATTTAAATATATTAAAATTGAAAGATTAAGGTTTAGGAGTGCACCTGTGTGTCAATGTAACGACCTTGCCTATTGATAAGTTATTTCTAAAAAATATGTATCATTATAAGGATTTAAAAATTGAGACTATGATAAATATACATAAATATATAAAGTGCACATATCCAAGGAGATAAATTGAGAGATTGGAATACACATGCCCCCAACTTTGGAGAAAAATTGAGTTGCCACCTAGTACTTAAGATTATCTCAACCATCCAACCTAATGATAATTATAGCTTGGTGAGTCTAGATGATCATTTCCAACCTGAAAACATGGAAATATTTATTTATTTGATCACCTCAATCATACAAAAAGTTCAAATAACTACTATAGTGAATTAGCTCAATAAAACTATATAAACATTAGTTGGATATCAGTACAAAAAGAGTTTGTGATATTATAACAGTCCATAAAAGAGTTATAAAATATGAAACTTGTTTGGATTTTATAGTATTAGTCACATGTTGTAAAAAATATACAACTTAACTATGTATCAGGATAAAATTATGTATAACAATAGTAATAATGTATAGAATTCTACCACAACTATGAATATGAATTATATAATTGTGTGTTTTAGCCAATTCAAATAACTATGTAAGTGTGGAGGATATTATTCCAAAACATGGCCCCACTATATATGAAGAAATATGAAAACTAATATAAGTAATAATATGGAGGACATAGTTCAAAAACATTCCCCCATTATAAACTAGAGATGCTCAATATTGGATAGGTATGGATAACATGCTTCTAAAACATGACCCCATTATAATCTGGAAACTATGAATGTTTGGAATCCATGTCCACATGACATGCCCTCACTAAATCTAAAATTTGTGCCAAGTGTGAATAACATATCTCTATGACATGGACCCACTAATATGTCCAAATTTGAAGAGAGGGGAAGATAGGAAATGGTATTTACCTCACCTCGAAATGATAAGATTAATATATAATCTATGAATGTAACCATGTAGCATATCAAAGGAAACATGTCTATGTAAATGTATCATTTAAGTGCATAGAATCAATGTGTGCACATTAGGCCTCATATGCATGATAAATATCATGTAAACATCTAGATAGTAACAATATGATCCCAAAAAGTAAACAAACACACACACAAAACACTCAAAATCAAGTCAAAAATAAATGGTCCAAGGAGACCATTAACAAGGGGCATTTTCAAATACCAAAAAATCAAAGGGACGTGACATAGTCAAATGTCCATAAAAGTAAAAATGACATATTCAAATGTCCCTACAATAAACAATGACATATGAAATTTCAATGAAATCATACATAGGCATGGGGTGCACAAGCAAAGGGGCATATTAAAATGATCAAAAAAATAATACAAGACACTCAATGTAGTGTATAAAGTAAAGCATAAGAAAACAACATAAACTTGTCATAGTATCCCATGGATCTAATGTGTTAGGAAATGTATGTCAAGTTTATATCATATCAAGTACCATGTGTAAGATATAATCATGGATAATAGGCATGTTTGAATACTGATGTAAGCTCAAATATGTTAATTTAGAGTGATCATCAAATCATATAACCTATGTGTATCAAGATGAAATAAGTGAATGCCCCCAATGTCCATGTGACATGAGTAGCTGGAAAAGTATAATATATCTTCAAATTTAAACCCTAAGATGTTTCATTGTAGTGGTTCTTACAAAAATTATTTATATTACATGAGTGTTAAAAGTGTCGTGTGTACTGGTAATTAATTACCATCAATTATTGGTGGATATCCTTCATATATAGTGTATGGAGCATGAACCTCTTTGTTATCATGTTGAAAAATAGTACATTGTTGTGTAACAGTAACAATCAATTTCATGTTAGAAAACCATTATTGTCAAAGTTTTAAAATAAAACGTGGTTATTGACTCATGACCCATATTTAAAGGTCTACTAACTTTGGACCACATGTAATGGGTAATCTAATACATATAAGAGACTCCAAAAATTCTAAAAAATATCATAACTCATATATATTATGTCTCAATTATTTTAATTTAGTAAAACTAAAAGTTATATCCATAGTATGTGTATACATATAATATTTTAAAACTTTTATCAATTAATGATTATTTCTCTCTTCTAGGATCTCGTTCAGTCTCACACTCTCTAAGTGCAGTCCTAAGGGGTGCATTGAGAAAGTGGTGGTCATACCATTGGTACTTTACATGATTATTTTCCCTTTACTACAACTTTATATCTACACAACTATATCTAAAAAAACACTCTCATAAGATTTGCCTCTTCTTTTGCACCCTTCTCTAAGCCATTTTCCACTTTCATTAGCCATTCCATAGCCTAAAATACTTTTTGATGGATTCGGTTACATTGTTATCCCCATCACCCATGTACTCTAACTGAAAAAAATTATTTAGGGTCAATGTTATTCCATACCTAATCTATACCAAGACCTATTTTGATTTTGTTAATAATGATATAGAGTTGATTGGGTTGACCTTGTCAGTTAAACTTTTAGAAAGGTTTAAGCTTAGATTCAACTATATACACATTCATTTTATCATTTATTAAGGAAAAGATGAATAAGAAGAATATATTGTGCATATGCTTATTTACCATTAGACTTGAGAAACATATCTTAGGGTTTCAATACTTTCTCTGGAACTACAGATCTTATATTATGGAGAAGCCTTTTGGATGTATAGATAGGTTGTGTATCCCAGAGATAATTTATTTGTGTCTTACTTACATACCAAAATAACCTCTTGTGAATCACTTTGGCTAAAAGATGAGTCTTTATGGGTTCATCTTCAAATTTAAGTATTCCTACTTTGTTCCACCATTGTAAGAGTAGATAGATTTTCATTTGTACTTCTCTCCCATGCATTAGTATTTCATATACATTAAGGTGAGTATATATATTATATACATGTTTAATTTTTATGTTTATTACCCCCACTTTATGCTAAAATTTTTGGTGAGACCTATATTATATTTTACTTTATTTGTAATTTACTTTGAGAATATGAAAACATAGCACCTAGCTAGGGTTATTCAATAGTGTTGCTTGACTAGAGGATTTCGAACCCTCTCTAGTTTATTGTGGTAAGAAATACCTTGGTTAGGTCTAGTAGATCCATATTGGTCATGAACCCAAATATTTAATGTATCGACAATCATAATTGTATGTAGGATTTATCTTATCCGATGTAGGATTGATTTAATAAATTATTTGCATTTCCCTTTGCATACATTATAGTGAACCTAACATGAACCAAATCATCATAGATTTTATTTCATTCCATAATTTTTTTCATCATATTATATTTTTATATATTTTTAGTACTATGTTGAACTATTTGGTATAGTTATAACTTTATGTGCATAGGTTTAACACACAGTCACTTCAAAATGACTTTATTCTATCTATGCAAGTCTTCACCAATTATAGATTACTAGATTGAGTATTTCAAGAATAATATTCCTCTTCATATCCAGATTGGCATACATAGTCAAACTAGTTGACTCTATCTATTATTATCTTCTATTAATAGATAGGTTTGAAAACATAGTCTAACTATTTGGCTCTATTTACTAATTATTTTTTAGCATACAAGGTTTTGTAAACTTGGTCAAACTAATCAACCAAATTGGTAGAATTGAAAATCAATATTCGAGCATCAAAAAATAAAAATTTGAAATATAAAATATTTGCAACCCTATCAAGGTTCCTTAATTTCTCTCTTTTTCATTTTAGTTCTTATTTTATAACTATTTTTCATAAGTTTTTAGTCTATAAAAGTTCAGTCCTACAGCCAACTAGGTTGACCTATTCAAAATAGTTCTTTAGTCTATCTTCTACCTAAATGACATAGTCAACCTATTTGATTATGTTCTTATAGACCTTACTTATACCTAACATTAGTGACCCAATTTACTCTATTTTATACTATTTGCATAAAGTGTCACCTCAACTGACTCTATACTATTCTTAATTAAAGAATTAAATTATATTTTCTAGTAATTAATTCACCTTTCCTTTTCAATTTTTTGTGTACTTAGAATAACTCACATAGATTAAATAGGTGGATTTTAAAATTACCATTTTAGTTACACTATTTTACTCTTGTTCACAGATTACTAAATCACTTTTCATTCGAAAAACATTAAACATTTGTCTTTCTAAGGCATACCTACATGGATTTCATCACCAAGGGGGAAGCTAAATTGGTTTTCTGGTCAAGTATAATTATGTGCTTGATGGTATATATTTCCAAAGCACTCAACACCCTTATAAATTTGAGATTATTAAGTGAGGGGGTAGTCTCCAATACCAATCTAGTACCATCACCAATAATATTCCCTTTGACCTTAAATGTCTTGAAACCAACCATTTATTGCTTTCTAATTCTTTATTTCATCCAACATTCTTATCACATTAAAATTACACCTTATTATAACTTAATAACATATAGGGTGACCAAGTATTTGAAATTTACTTTTCATTTATTGCTTGATTATTGATCATTGTGTGTTATATTATAAAATTTTCATTGGCCAATGCTGCAGTAAGGTTTGTGCTATGTGTTCTAATTAGATCAGTCACATTGACCCAATTATTTGTGTTCTAGCTTTCATTTTGAAACAAATTATCTTGAAATTTTTTTATCTATTTTATAACACTATCATCATGGTAGATAAATTCTATTACAAATTATTTAATCTTCCCTACTTATAATATATAGTCAAATTGCATGAATGTGTATACTTATCTTCCTACTCAATCCGCTATTCAGTAGTACATAATTGAATTTCATGATTTTGTATCCTTATCTCTATCTACTCATTTCTCTATTTATTATTACATAGTCAACTTTCATGATTGTGTGTCATTATCTTCCTATTCCATTCCCTACTTTAGAGAACATAGTCAACTAGTTTGACTCTGTATCCTATTTTCTAATTTTGTATTTGCATCACTCATTTTAGTTTCCCTATTTCATCATGAACTTGTTGTTTGAGGATAAAATATATTTAAACTCAAAAAACATGATGATATTTACCAATCCTAATAGGCTTCCCCAAAAAATAGCATGTGGCTTCCAGTTTAGACTAATGCAATGTGCATGTGGCCACTGACACTAATAATTATGGGACTCCTTATTCATCTTCAATTCATAACCTTATTTTCTCTTTAGAAGATCAATTAGAATTAGAGTATAGACCTGAAATGATTTTATTCATTAATGAGTTTCCTCAACATAGGGGAAAACACCCTTAAACTATTCACAATCTCATCATAAGTGGTCAAGTATAATAACCCAATTCACCCTCTTTTACATTTTCTCATGGATCTGGTGGCAATACCTTATTTGCTTCTCAACATCTCCTTTCTATTTTGATTCCTCATTCTATGAACTCTTCTTATTTTCTTTCTTAAACCTCCATCCCAAGTATCTCTACTAAAATGGTAGGTTTAACATCTAGTGGGCCTTTTCTAGGACCCCTCCTTATCAATCATTCCACTAGTGTATCATTCGATACCAATGATAATCATGCCACTAGTGCTTCCTTTTCTTCTAATCCCATTCCTTCTACTAGTGCATCTTTTAATATGCATGATAATCACGCCACTAGTGCCTCTTTTTTTACCAATGGATCTCATTCCACTATTGTTATGCATGCCACTTATCATAGTATAACCTAAACCACTAATACCAGTACTAATGTTTTACATGCTGCTCAAACTAGTCAAAATACTGCTCAAACAAATCAACTCTTATTACAAAGTCTTAATCAAATGAATGATTTTCAAACTAATAGTGCCAGTCAAATGATGTAAATGCATAATCATCTTATTCACCTTAAAAATCAACCTCAACAAGTTCCATGGGGAGCACAAAATCAAAATTCTCCCACCCCCTCAAGGATTCCCATGTCAAAATCATTCCTTAACAACCCTTTGTTAACAAATTATTAAACATCTTCAAAATTAACCACCTACACCTCAAACTTCCAATATATACATATGAGGTATCACACCTACCATATGTTACAATGGGTCAACTGATCCTACCTTACATTTAAAAATGTTTGGTAATCTCTACAAAGATTGGGTCAAATTAAACACTTTTACTTCTACTAAGATATTAGAAAAAATACTCTTCAGAGATTATTTAGATTGGTACAATCAAATTGAATCCCACTCTATCACTAGTTTCGAATGCCTAGTTAATTCCCCGAGTATAACATGACTCATTTTATCTATTATAAGCAACTTAAAATTGAAACAACACAAGATTTCATCAAATGATTGAAGACCTTGTCTAATAAGTGTGATCATAACATGTCAAATGATAATCTCTTTCATCTATTCACTAATTATCTCTATCCCAAGTTATAATATCAGGTTATGACTCTCTCTCCAAGAACTTTTGAATAAGTCCTTGACCAAACCAAAGTCCAAAATTTTCTCATGCCTCAATTTGAGCCATCCCAACCTCCTTTGGGCACTCACATGTTTATTAATAATAAAAATTGTGATTCTACTAGTGATGGTGTCACCAATTCCTATTATACCATTCACAATATTCAAGCCATTTAACCCATCAATATTATGGAGCAAGTTCCCCAACTACACAACACCCCTAATTCTTGATTTTTGAAAAAAAAACATTAATATTCATAAGATGTTACCCTTAGCTGAGATCTAAAAGTGTATACCAAGGCCTCTACCATGAGATATCAACCCCACTCACCCTATGAAATCATGGTATGATCCAAATAAATTTTCATGGTTTCATGCAAGTTGGGGGCACTCTCAGGAGACTTGTAGGCAATTATGTAATTTAGCTATGGATTTATTCCTTGGTAAAAACTTTGATCATGATTCACTCATTCACAAACGCCAAAAACATTATGATTTTTACATTCCCTCTTTCATTAACAACATTCCTAATATTTCTCCTTCAGAAATATTGTTTTGTTAATAGATAATTCCCCCTAGGAGTTCCATTTGTGAATTGCATTGTAAGACCATGGATAGGACCATTCCTTCCTCACAAATTACCACATTATAAACATCATTTTAAAATCATTCCCATATTTTTTTCCACCTCATTGGTGTTCCGTTTATGAGTTACAATGTAAGACCATGGATAGGACTAAACCTTCCTCATAAAATATTCTAATACCCAAGTCACAATGAAATTACATGTGTTAAATTTGAGGTAAGTAGTGATTTATTATGAGTTACACATCATTGACATAATTGCCATCTTACTATAATATGTTTTATGCTTACTTCCTTTACCTTTCACTTTTATCTTCTTATTTTATGATTGCATTCATGCTTACAGCCATTTTATTAAAATTTTCATACTTCCCATCTTGAATTGGTGTGATAAATTTAATTTCATTTTTATAATTTTGTTTCTCTTTTATACTTCCCAATGTGATTTAGTATGATAGACTGACTTAATTATTTTGTATTTATACCATTTGGTTTTTATGTGCTTTCAATTTTATTACTGTATTTTCATACCTCCCAATGTGATATAGTGTGATTTTACTTATTTTCACTTGATGCAAATATTTTACATGGTTTAAAAACATTTGTTACCGTTTTTACCATCTTTGGTTTATTATATTGAGTCATCTTTTATTATTACACATTTCTCATTGTGATATAGTGTTTAGTATATTTTTGTTATTACTTATACTTTCCAAGTCATTTTTGCCTTTTTTTATTTTTAACCATGCATGTGTATCATATAATTCTATAAAATAAAACACTCAACATATATTTCCCATAGCATATACAAAAAAATCTAAATACATGTGCTAAAAAGAAATATATCCATGTCTCAATATCCACAATCAAGTAAAACTCATGAGATCAAATAAAAATGTCAAAACTAATGTGTGTGTGTGTGTGTGTGTGTGTGTGTGTGTGTGTGTGTGTGTGTGTGTGTGTGTGTGTGTGTGTGTGTGTGTGTGTGTGTGTGTGTGTGTGTGTGTGTGTGTGTGTGTGTGTGTGTGTGTGTGTGTGTGTGTGTGATGTGTTTTTTATAATACAAAATATAGAATATAATATCTCTATCTCTAAGGCTGGGCTCTATCCTACCTAACCTATGGCCTAGCCATGATACCCATAAATACCTAAGATTGTCCCCTCTCAATGGTAAACTTTAATGACGTAGTCTAGTATCTCAATCTTCTACCTATCCCTATAGATTGGCCACCTAAGCCTGACCTATCTCAACTAGATAGTGTTATCCATGTGTGCCACTCTCCTGAGCCAAGGCCTACTAGCCATGTTCCTCTCCCTCTCCCACCCCTTTAGATGGATATAGTCCATCCTTGTGTGCCTATAACTACCTCATGTCCTCCCTTACCAATCTGAATTAGTCTATCTAGGTAGGGGTAGACATTACCAAAGGAACATCTAGAGTGGTGAGACTATATAGTGCCAACACCACATCAAAAATGTCATGATGTGCATCCACTATCAAGGCTCCATATTTGAACTCCTCTACCATTGGATCTACAAAACCAAAAAACTAGATAAACATTAGATCACATATATATCTCAAAATCTATCTATCTACCATCATCACAAAAAAAAATTAGAATCCTATATCAAACCTTACATTAATATTACAACATTTCTCACCAATGCTAGTGTCACTAACTACTATATATTCATCTACTCACCTACCAAAAATGGTCTCTCCATCCATTTGTACATTGAATGCCTACTATATATGACACCACCATACCAATGTAAATATAGGAGTAACTAATCAAACATGCCATGATCCTCTCCTCAAAGGTGCCTCTATAGACTAGCTATGTCCTAGAGTAGCTATTGGGTCCTCTTATGTTACATACCTTACTTGTGCCTTCTCTCACTAATGGGTCCTCCACCTATAGAGTGGACATGGTGGTCAAAGTTGTTGTTACTAATATGGTTCCTTATTTATGGTTGCATATATATTCTATTACCACCTACTACCATGTGAACCATAAATAAGGAACCATATTAGTAACAACAACTTTGACCACCATGGTTACTAATATGGATCACCCCATATATACTCTACTACCACCTACTACCATGTTCATCCAATGTATGGTCTAGCATGTCATGGCCTGATCACTAGTATCTCTAATAGTACTCTTCCCCTCCTCTCCAATTTATCTCTCTAGCATGCCATACTTAATAAATAGGAATAACTATAATATTAATTAGGTGTGGGAGTCCAAACTATCCTTGCAACAGTCTAAAAAATGTGGCTCTACCCATGAGGTGTAGTGGCCTTTGATCTGCACCTATTGTAACCCTATAATAATGTACATTTATGTCTACCACAGAATCTATCATTGTGTGATCATATTTAGATCTTGAATATGGGGCATGGCTTGAGATACATCGTCCTAACTCTACCACATGACCCAGGGCAACTTATCATTAACCACATGGGTAACCTAATAGGATGATACATGGGGAACCTCTCATATAGATAAGCACTCAACAAAATAATATTCCCCATGGAATTATACCCTATAAACATCATCCCATACATATCATACATGAGCTAGACCTATATGACATCCCAAAAATTATAGAGTGTTCCTTGATCTAGTATCTACTAGCAAACGGATATCACACACAACATCACCTTGTTGTCTAACTTGTGACATAATTTTCATGATATCATAAGTATTATCATTACCTTTTAGGTGTATGGAATTGATATAGTATAGATATCAAATAATATATCCCTCAATCCAAGATATATCCTATATGATCATGTTACCTACTGGGTTAGTGCTCGTCCCTCTTATAGATCCTTTGGTGTGTCAGTGATCACCGATGTCCCTCCAATAGGTAGTCAAAACAACACGTGGACATCCTCTAGTGTGATACCAATCTCAATGGTATACCCATCTACCACCTATCCAAAAGTTTTGGTTAACTATTCCCATTCTCCAAGGAACATGATATTGATATCAACACTCAGTGGGATCCACCTTATCTCCATGATGTCTCTAATGCCCAACATAACTAGTCATGCTTTATACATGTCACTTATTTAATAAAATAGATATAGTATCCAAGATGCATCTATTTATTTCCAATATATTTGACATATCTACAAAAATATGAAACAACAAAGGATGTATCATATCTTTTTGTCATCAATAATTAAAATATATTCTTAAAAATTCATAAATTAACTAGTTAATCAGATGGTTTGATTTAGTTTCTCATGTTCCAAATTTTCCAATAGATTTTTTAAATATTATTTTCATTGATGTCAAAAGGGACATTATGATTGTCATTGATTTCAAATGATCAGGTAGGATTGATGGAGAGAAGAGCTTATTTTATAGTTGCATAGTACAAAGTTGTCATGATTCTACTATGACCATTTATAGAGGATTTAAGAGTAATTGATATAAGATATATTATGGGTTTTTTAAAATCATCTCATATGTATGGTCCCTAGGTTCAAATAAAGAGAAATGAGCTCATAAATGATTTATCTTTTCTCTCTATCATTACTAAGGTTTATTAGTAAAACCCTAAGGGTTTTAGTCATGGTATTCACAAGCATGTTCTATTTTTATGTTAACTCGATATAAATAGGAATTGATTACTTAAGTTATATCTTAATCTCTTTTCATTATTGTAAAAATATCCCCTTCAACCTAGTAATTACCAACTCGATAAGTGATCAAAGACCTTAATATTTCTTAATTCTTAGACTTAATATTTGTCCCATATTGATCAATGGTTAGCACTTAATCACCTGATGTACATCCAACAATGCACAACAAAGTCAATATGTCAAAGGCACCTATGAGTAAACATGATAGTGATATGTGTCTTGATCTTGAAACTTGAGCATTAGACATATGATGTGCTTCAAATTTAAATAGTCAATGGTCAATGTGAAGATGCCAAGTGTCACAAGCATGAACACTGATAACAATGTAAAGAAGGCACGTGAGGGTAGCAAGTGTCACATGCATAAGAACTTGTTAGTGGTAAGTATTGAGCTTCTTCTAAGGATCAATCATGAGTGGGTGATTATGTAATGAAGATCTAATAGAGTGAGTGGACTCAATGAGATTAGGTGCTCAATATTTAATGACATAAAGGTGAGTAAAAAATTGAGCTACTTTGACAATATCAATAGAGCATATATGTTACAAAGACTTAGGAAGCATTGAAATGAGATTAAGAGATTGATGTTTAATGATAATAAAAGGTAAATTATATGCTTTTTTTGAATACATAATTCTATGTGAGAGCTTAGATCAATGGATTCACTTTAAAGGTTGAAAATTTAAAGTCCAAAAGTGTATAAGGATCGAATGGAGTGCATGAGCCTACCAAAATTTGATCTAAAGAATGTATTTTAAAGTTGACCAAATTGAGTGAGGATCATTAGATCATAGCATGAAACTTAAAATCAATGGTCAATATTTAAATATATGTTCTTCCCAATGGTCAAGTAGAGAAACATGTAGATAATATGTATTATATGACATAAACAACTATATAGATCATTGTGATCAATCTAAATTATGTACTATGGAATGTGTGTCAAAAATAAATCCCAATATATGCTAAATATATTAATAAGATAAATAATAATGGTGATGGAGCATGAATTCAAGAAACCTAAAAATAGAAATAAGTTCAAAGATGGAGTGTGATGTGTTATAGACCAAGTATAAACACAAAGAAGATATGAGACCTAGATATCATGTTTATATATATGTCATCTAGGCTACAATAAAGGTTATTGTTACTAATAAATATATTTGAGTTGAGAGAGAGATAGAGGTAGATAGGATGGCATTTTATAATTGTGTCAAATAGAGAAAATATAGAGACATAAAGATAGAGGGGTAGAATTTAAGAAAAAAGAGTGATGAAGTGTTGAGTATGATTAGTTATGGACCAAACCTATATAAGAGAATATACAATTGGATTTATTTATGAACCAAAATTTTAATTTGGATTTATAACTGTATATTTTAAATTATATCCAATTGGTAGGTGCTATCAGATAAGTTGAGTTGGTGCTTAGTTAGGGAGTTGGTACTTCCTTAGAGTAGGTGCTCATAAATTAGTGGATAGATGTCTCCTTAGGGTCAGTGCTCTTAAATTTTTTAACCAATGAGGTTTTAATTATGAGGTTATATTATAATAATATATTCTAGCATTTATTTCTCATCATGGTTTTTCCCATATTAGGTTTTCCACATATACATATGGTGTTGTGTCTATTTGTGTGTGTGATGTCTGCATACACTTTTTATTTTGAATTAAAATTATTAAATGAATAATTTTAATCAATCTAATGAATCACCCCCTATCTTAGTAGATAATTGTGTTCCAATAATTTATATCAGATCCTTGGTTCCTTTGAAGAAGCTTAAGCATCTTAGGTAGATCTTGGATAGTGAACACAAATAGATAGTCAAGAATGATTTTCCTAAAACAAAGAATCTTTTTTTTATGGATTAAAGTATGAATTTTAGATCATTATAATGGAATCATATTAATCCTCATCAGGGTTTTATTTATGGATGTATGTTGTAAATGGATATACAATTCCTGATGCAACTCCTACTAATCAGGATGCTAAGAAAGAAAATGAGATCAATGCCAAGGCAAAGAATGATATCCTTTGTGGATTGTATAATTTAAAGTTTTTAAAAGTGATGCATTGTTAAAATTCATATGATAATTTGAATAAATTGATGATAATTTATGAAGGTGATGATAAGGTAAAGTAGACCAAGTTACAAGCATACAAAGACAAGTTTGAAAGCCTTAAAATAAATGAAGAAGAGAGGATTAAAGAATACCTCCTTAGAGTAGATGAAATAGTTAATTAAATTAGAAGCCTTAGAGAAGAGATGAAAAATATAGTCATTGTGAAAAAGGTCCTATGATCTCTATGATCAAGGTATGATTCTAAAAGCTCGATAATAATGGAAGCAAGAGATCTGGATAAAGTCACTATTGATGACTTACATGGAACCTTCACTACCTATGAGATGAGAATGGGAGAAGTAGATACATTTAAGAGATAATTTGAATTCAAAGAAATATAAGAAAGGAAAATCATAAGCATATACATCCAGATCTAAGGAGACTGATGAAAAAGAATCCAACTTTGTCAAAAGATTAAGAAGAGGGTCTAGAAAATACAAAGTTAATTTACCCTTTAAATGATTTAACTATGGTATGGTAGGACATTTTTATACTAATTAAACTTATAATAAAAAGGATAACTCTAAGAAAGAAGAGGATAGTAAAAATGTAAAACCTCACTACTCTAAGAATAATAAATTCTTTAAAAATAAGAAGGCCTTCTATACAAGAGAAGATATTACTTCATTAGATGAGTGTGATAGATCAGATGATGACCATGATTGTGCCTTTATGGATAATTAAAATGAATCCCTATTCATGACATTTAATATTACCCTATGTGGATAAAAAATAAGTTGAATAATCATATGAAGAAGAGGAAGGAGAAATTGATCTAGAGTGTGAATTCATATGTGCTCTAGATGAAATTGACAAGATGAGAAAAGAGAACTCAAAATGGAAGAAGATTGAACAAAAGGAGATTGGAAAATTGTCCAAATTATTGAAAAATATGATCATATTATTTTTAGTCTAAAAACATAAGTTGAAGAGGCCAAAATAATATAATATGTAGTCAAACTTGAACTACAATCTAAATTTGATGAGTTCATGAAGTTAGAAGCAGAAATAGTGGATTTGAGAAAATAAATTGATAAAGCTAAAGAATAAATAGAAAAAGGTCTATATCTAAAAGGATGATTAGACATTATTTATGAATTTATCAAATCTCAAAATCCTTTAAAAGAGAGATCTGGTCTGGGTTATGAAAATGGAAAAATTTCTATAACTAGTACATTTGCAAACTTATATGACAACCTCAAAGTAGAAGGATAATCAAGAACAAAGAAAGATAAATATTTAAATAATACAAAGATAAATAGTATAAATTTTGATGATAATAAAGTTGAAAAGAAGCATGAAGAAAAGAAGAAGACAAAGGTAGCTGATGCAGATGGTTCCATAAGAGTGTAAGATTTGAAGAAGCTAGAGTTAAGAAGATTTCCTCACCCTGCATAAATAAATGCTATGACCAAGTATTCCTCATTTTTCTATGGTTATTTTTATATCTATAATTAGTTTGGTCATAAAGCTAGTGAATTTAGGAAGATACCTAAAAGGATAATAAACTTTGTAATAAAAACTTCATTTTCACCCTTGATAGATACAAATGTGATATGTTATAACTACAATAATTTTAGTCGCATAGCTAGATAGTGTAGAACAAACTTCCTAAGATCAAAGATACAAAGTGAAAATAAATAAATGCCTCCCAATGTGGAAAAATGTTCACAAGTCTCTAGCAAAGGAGAAAAAATTCTAAATAAGAAACCCAAGGATGTGTGGAAAGTGAAAGATCAATCTATACTTGTTCAAACTTTACTCCATGTCAAGGAGCAAAATTTGTGGGTAATAGATAGTGGTTTCTCAAAACACATGACTGGTGATAAGATTAAGTCCATCAAATTGATCAAATGTAAGGAAGGATAATCAAATTAGGAGACAATACCATAGTAAATATCTAGGGTAAAGGAACCTTTAACATATATGGAAAACTACCTACACATGATGTCCTTTATGCTAAAATAGTTAAACATAATTTGTTAAGTGTTAGCCAAATGTGTGAAAATGGATATAAGGTCATATTTAATGTACAAGGCTATAATATAAGGAGATTTGGAATATTAGTAATAGAAAGGGAAAGAACTAAAATCAATATCTATAATTTTAGTGAAGTGAATGGTAATAGCTGCCTGATAGGAAAGATTGATGAGAGTTGGTTATGTCATGGAAGAATGGGCCATGTAAATTTTTATAACCTAGTAAAGGTGATCTCAAATAAATTTGTTAGACATATACCTAATATAACCAAACTTGTAGACACTACTTACAAATAATGTCATCAAGGTAAGTAGATAAGGGTCATATTTCAAGCAAAGGAGTATGCAACTACAAAGCCTCTAAAATTAGTTCATATTGATCTTTGTGGTCCTACTAAGACAAGATGATATAAAGGAGAGAGATACTTAATTTTATTTGTAGATGATTACTTAAGAATGACATGGGTAACCTTTTTTAAGGATAAATCTCTGGCATTTGAAATATCCAAGATCTTTAGGTCCATGGTAGAGAATAAGATTGAACAAAAAATTAAATACTTAAGATCTGATATAAGTGGATAATTCAACTCAAATGAGTTCATTGAGTACTATGATACTTATGGAATTAAAAGGCACTACTCTACATCAAGTACTCCATATCATAATGGAGTTTTTGAAATAAAGAACATGGCATTCAAGGAGATGGCTATAATAATGTCAAAAGAGGCCAAGTTACCTAATGGATATTAGAGAAAAGTAGTACAAACAACATTATATATCTTTGATAAAGTTCAATTGAGGGTAAATAGTGATAAAACTCCCTATGAAATATGGTATGGAAAACCTACCTCTATGAAGTATTTTAGAGTGTTTGGTAGAAAATGCTACATTAGGAGAAAAGAAGAAAAATTGGGAAGCTTTGAATAAATATGTGATGAATGAATATTTATTGGTTAGTTCACCCAAAAAAAAGCCTACATATGTTACAAAAAAAGGCTACACAAGATTTTAGAGAGCATCAATGTCAAGGTTGATGAAGGATTGAAACATGTTAAACCTGTCAAAGACATCTATGAAGAAGAATTAGATTATGAAGAGGAAGCAACTAATGAAGAGCATGAGGAAGTAAATGAAAATTCACCTACAAGATTTGTTCAAAAGGATCATCCTATAGATCAGATCATTATCAATGAAAATGAAATATTTTAGACAAGGAGAAGAGTTCCACAAACTAATGAGCAAGTAATTGTTGGTCTAATGTCTAAAATTGAGCCTAAGAACTATATTTGAATCCAAAAAGGGTGATAATTGGCTAAAATCCATGGAAAAAGAACTAAAATAAATTGAAAAGTATAAAACTTGGGAGTTAGTTCCAAGACCTTTAAACAAGAATGTAATAGGTACAAAGGGGATATTCAGAAACAAGTTCAATAAGGATGCAACTATCATAAGGAATAAGGATAGATTGTTGTGCAAAGGATATGCACAAGTTGAAGGCATAGATTTTGAGGAAACATTTTCTCCAGTTGTTAGATTGGAATCCATAAGAATATTTCTAGCATTCTCTATTTATTAGAAGTTAAAATTCTATCAAATGGATGTTAAGTCTAATTTATTGAATGGGAACCTAGACGAGGAAGTCTACATAGAATAACCTAAATGTTTTTAGCTACCAAAAGAAGAATATTATATGTGCAGACTAAAGAAAGCTCTATATGGTCTAAAATAGGCACCTAGATCATGCTATTCAATATTAGACCATTACATGCAACAAGGATTCAATAAAGGATGTGCAGACAATAATATGTACTTCAAATCAGAAGGTGAGCATATGTTGATTATTATTGTTTATGTAGATGATATCATTTTTGGTGGTATCAACAATAGAATGTGCAAATATTTTATTACTCAAATAAAAAATGAGTTTGAGATGTCTATGCTTGGAGAACTTTATTTCTTCTTTGGTGTATATATATATAATAAACTAATGAAGGGATATTTATATCTCAAACCAAATATTCTAAGGAAATGATCAAGAAGTTTGGAATGGAAGATAGCAAGATAGTAAGTACTTTAATGATAATTAGATGAAATTTGAGCAAAGAGGATGAGTCCCTTATTGAAAATTAGACTTTGTACATATCGATGATAGTTAGCTTGTTATACCTAGCTATATTAAGACCTGATATCATGCAATCAATGTGCATGGTTGAAATATTTCAATTTGCTCCTAAAGATTCACATGTTAATGCAGTGAAAAGGATATTTGTATATATGAAGAGTACAATTGACAATGGGATATGATATCCCAAAGGTGAATATTTTACTTTGACAACATATATAGATGTTGATTGGGTAAGAGGTGTGGATGATAGAATAAGCACTAGTGTTTTTGGATTTTTCCTTGGAAACAAACATATTTCATGATTAAGAAAAAATCAAGAGTTAGTTACTCTTTATACATCAGAAGTAGAGTATATGGCAGCAGTGGCATATTGCACTCAATTATTATGGATTAAGAAAACTCTTAAAGACATCAAGGTAGAGTAAAAATCATCTTTATTCTTTGTGACAATTCAAATGTTATTAATATATCAAAGAATATAGTGATGTATTCTAGAACTAAGCATATATCAATCAAGTATCACTTATCAAGGGGTCATAATGGAATCTATGACAACTCAGGATCAAGTTGTAGATGTATTCACCAAATCTCTTCCTAAATAAAAATTTGAATACCTGAGATAAAAATTGGGAGTGGTGGCTCCTATATCACATCACTAGATCCTAGTGATAGGGCATGAGTCTAGGGGGAGTATCATAAAAGTCTTGTTAATCCCTAGAATAAGAGAGAAAAGGCAAATCAGGAATGCATATTTTTGCAAATTTATAATGAGTTTATTGTAGAATATTCTTGGACAAATTTCTTTATCTAATAAAGGGGGAAAAAAATCTGGATAAACTATGAGAAAGTTAGAGCCCTTTTCCATTGATGTCAAAGGGGGAGAAAAAGTGTAATTTCTCTCTATAAAAGAAGGAATAGATCATGTGCCCATGCTGAGTTTTGTAAAATGTGCCATTGCCTAAGGGGGAGAATGTTTGGCAAGAAAAGATTCAATTTTAGTTCATCAAAATCCAATGCAATTAATGTTAGTGAAGGATCAAAGTTTGCCATCATGGTACAAGATCAAAATATTTAGTTTGCCATTAATGCCAAAGTGGGAGATTATTGGTAATGTGATTGTCATTGATGTCAAAAGGGACATTATTATTATCATTTATGTCAAATGACTAGGCAAGATTGATGGAGAGAAGAACATGTTTTATAGTTATACAGTGCAAAATTTTCATGGTTTTATAGAGACCATTTATGGAGGATTGAAGAGCATTGATAGAAGATATAATATGGGGTTTTTAAGAGCATCTCATATGTATGGTCCATAGGTTTAAATAAAGAGAAATGATCTTATTTTTTTTATCTTTCCTCTCTATCATTACTAGGGTTTCTTACTAAAACCTTAAAATTTTTAGTCATGGTGTTCATAGGCATATTCTATTTTTATGCTGACTAGATATAGACTGGAACCAGTCACTTAAGTTATATCTTAAGCCCTTTTCATCATTGTGCAATCAGCCCCTTCGACCTAGAAATTATCAGATCAAGCAATGATCAAAGACCTTAATATTTCCTAAGTCTTAGACTTAATATTTGTTCCAACATGATAAATAGTTAGCACTTAATCACATGACATAGATCCAATGATACATAGGAAATTAAATATTTCAAAGGCACCTATGAGTAAATGTGTTAGTGACATGTTTCATGATTTTGTATCTTTAGTAGTAGATATATGGGGCATTTGAAACTCAAATATATTTTAAATATTATCATTGATGTCAAAGGGTAATCATAAATCTAATTGATGTTAAATTATTTTGATACAAGAATTAAATTAAATAAATAATATTTAATTTGATTGAAGCAATTAATCATGCAAATAATGATCATGTCTTTACATAGAATCAAAGATAAATTGACTATGTCTAATGGACTTAAAGAGATAATTATGACAAAGGTTTCAAGGTAGTTTTTAAGGCTAAAATGGTCCCCAACTTGGCCAACTTGATTTGGAGTTGTGACCATTTGAATGAACCTTTTCATTTAAAGAGGCACAACCTTAATCTTTGGAATTTCATTGGTTATAAATAAGTGCATAGCGAGTGGAAAATTTGTAAGTTCAAAAGTGGAAGAAATAAAAGAAGAGTACAAATATTTGAAAGTAGATATTTTTTAGACTATTGAAAATAAAAATATAGTAAGTATAAGGAAAAGCTTAGTAGTGAAAAAACTCATGTGTAGATTGAATCAAAAGGAAATAAATTAGTGTTCTATCATCTATTGTGTTGAAAATAAATCAGAGATAGAAGAGTGATTTTTTTAGAAGGTTAGCACCTTCATTTTGAAGATATTGGTGTCTCTTGTTGATTTGGTGCTTGGTAAAAGGGGTTGGTACTCCTGTAGGTTAGTGCCTAGAAAATTATTTTTGTTGTTGGTGCTCTAGTAGGTTAGTGCTTATGAATATTTATATTAAGAAAGATTTCTCCCTGGTTTTCTCTTGAAAGGGTTTCCACATATATCTGGTGTCACTTTGTATTGTGTATCTTATGTTGGGATTTTATTGCTTTGAATATCTTTATTGGAATAAGTAATTCAGTATTAGAAAAGAAAATATTATATAATATTGATTCACCCCTCCCTCCTCTCAGTATTATCCTATGCTCAACAATTGGTATAAGATTGGGTTTCTTTAGATATGGCTTAACCATTATAAGGTAAATCATATGAGAACACATGGCTGGATCACAGGTTTAGGATATATTTTCCACTAAAAAGGCACCATTGTTTAATGTCATAAATTATGCCTTCTAGATCATAAGAATGAAGACACATCTAATGGATTTTGGGTTTGATAGTTGGAAATAGTAGTAATCATGCACTAAATACCGTAAATGCCACCAATAGATATTACTAGAAAGAATGATAGTGAAAACAATGCTAAAGTAATGAGTTCCATCCAATGCAGCATTTCAAAATTGAAATTCATAAAAGTTAGGTAATGTGATTTTTCAAGATATATCTAGGAAAAACTTAAAACTATCTATGAGGGTGATATCAAGGTAAGACAATCAAAACTCCAATCTCATAAGAGACAATTTGAGAGTTTAAAGATGAAGTAAGAAGAGAACATTATAGGATACCTGCTCTTGGTTGATGAAATAGTTAATTTTATTTGAGGACATGGAGAAACCATGGAAGAGTCTACAATCATCCAAAAGGTGTTGAGATCCTTACTATATAGGTTTAATGTGAAAATATCTTCTATTGAAGAAATGAAAGATCTAGATAAATTAAAGATGGATGAGCTACACAAAATCCTCACAACATATGAAATGAGGACTAAATAAAAAAAAACATAAAAATGAGAAGCAATATTCAAAGCATCAAAGAAGGAGAAAGTCAAGTAAAATGAGCCAAACAATAGCTCAAACAATGAAGAAGATGAAAAGGAGGCTCTATTAATTCAAAATCTAAAGAAAGGCTTAGGCAAATATAAAGGTAAGTTACCATTTAAATGTTTTAATTGTGGTAAGATTGTTCATTTTGTAGTTAAGTGCTTGGATAATGATGAGAGTGATGAAGAGGAGATCAAAACAAAATTCAATAAGGGATTCAAAATAAGAAGAGATTTTTGAAAAAAAATAAAGACAAGAAGAGATTTGAGAAACAAAATGAAAGCTTATACTCTAGGAGGAACTATAGCTCATCTAAGGAAAGTGGAGCTAGTGATTATGACAATGATGATGAGGAAACATTGTTCATGACCATAGAAGATAATGCATCCACTATTAGAAACAACTCAGAGGAAGAAGATGAAGGCGAGGTAAATCTTGAAAAAGATTTTATCTATGCCTTAAAATAGATAAAATATCTTAAAAAAAGGAACATGAAACAAAAGATCCTAATTCAAAAATATGAAAAAGAGAGTTAGGACTCAAAATCTAGAATATAACAAGGTCTTGAGGAATCAAAGAAGATAATTTTTGATCTAAAAGTAAAAATCAAGGAAGCAAATAAAATTTAATAAGATGTAACAAATCAACTAAATAAGAAAGGAGAAGACTGTGAAAGGTATGAATATAAGATTGTTGATTTAAAAAGGGATCTACAAAACATGAATTATAAAATAGCAAGTGACTTAAAATATGAGAAAAGCACCCAAGTTTTGAATAATATTTTGGAGAGTTAAAGATCACCATTTAACAAGTTAGGCATTGACTATGAGAAGGAAAAAGAGAAAGCTAGGAGTTATGCTGAAACTCTTAAGGAACCTGTGAAAAAGGAGACCAAGAAGGAAGAAGGCCTATTAACAAAGAAAGAAAATGGGAAAAAAAATTTAGGAGACCACTTGTTCCAATATATGTGAATAAAACTAGGTTTGGTAATTATTTTGATGGATACTATTATTACTGAAATAATTTTGCTCATAATTAATTAGATTTTAGAAAGAGAGCCAAGGATATTGACGTCAGGAGAATAAACAAATAAACCTATAGAGATTCAAATATAATCTACAATTAATTTTCTCCCCTATATAACTTTGATGAATAAGTTATAGTATATTATAATTGAAACAACTATGGACATATAACATGATATTATAGAAGTGTTTTCAAATATGTAAGATAAGTTCAAAAGTTCAAGGCTCTGGTGATAAAGAAAATAGAACTAACAATGACCTAGAAGAAGAATCAAGAAGAATCCATGATCACTAAAACAACATTCCATGCTACAGATGAAGGACAATAATGGTTCATTGATAGTGGATGTTTGAGACACATGAATGAAGATAAAAGTAAATTTATCTAGTTAAAAAGGGTCAATGAAGGCATAATGAAGTTTGGAGACAACACTATAGCTAGAATAACAAGAAAAGGTACTCTTATTCTAGATAATAGAAGAACCAAAATAGAGAATGTGCTATATGTGGAAGGGTTAAATGATAATATTTTAAGTGTTATATAATTGTGATCAAGGATACACACTAAAGTTATTTACTAAAGGTTATGAGATAAAAAAAAATAGATATGGGAGAACTAATTGTAGATGCTTACATGACAACAAACAATATATAAATGCTTACAGAAGTCAAAGGAGAGAAGTGTTGTCCGAGTCAAGTTAAATAAAGTTGGCTGTGGCACAAAAGAATGGGCCATATAAATTTTTATAACTTTGTGAATATTAGTAAGAAATAAGTTGTAAGATACATTCCAAAGATAATAAATCCATTGAGCATGATTTGTAATCAATTTAATCATGGGAAGCAAACCATGACAAGATTCAAAATGAAGGAATATTCCACCATGAAGAAATTAGAGATCATTTATATAGATTTGTGTGGACCCACTAGAATGCAAAGTATACAAGGTGAGAGCTATTTTATGCTACTAACTGATGATTACAATAGAATGACATAGATTAAATTTTTGAAAGAAAAATCTGAGGCCTTTGGCAAATTCAAAGAATTTAAAGCATTAATTTAAAATGAAACTAGTTTAAGGATCAAATGATTAAGGTCAAATAGGGGAGGTGAGTTCATGTCAAATGAATTCATTGAGTATTGTGAAGACCATGGGATAAAAAGATAGTAATCAGCTACAAGAACCTTTTGATGCCTCTGATTGTATCATAGGCATCCTTAGTGTTCAAAGAACACTTCTCATTTTAGAATTCTAGGAATTTAGAGCATGAGTAACATGTTTTGGAAAATTTTGTTACCTATGATTAAATAGAGGTAGAGAAATGAAAATTTGTTCCATAAAATTTATATTAATTGATGGTTGGGAGCCATCATGGACCATATCTTGTAAAGTGTATGTATATTTGTTAATACTAGTGAATTATGATCAAGGATCAAACTACAAACTAATTCAAATGGATATTCATAATGAAATCTGAATAAAAGTGACCTAGTTAAAAAGGAGCAAAAGAGAAGGGTAAGGTAGAAAGAACACAAATGATTGCTGATCCTTAACTCAAATATCATGACAAAGTTTCAATTATAACTAAACTTGCATCTAACTAGTATATGATGAAAAATAACATAAGCTCAGATCTCACCATACACCATGAAAATTTCTAAGGATAGTATGAAATTATACAAGAACTAGATTCTAATTTATAGATTTGTTACCAAACTCAAATAGAATTAGCACATTTGAATAAAGAATAAATAAAGCAAATCAAAATCAAGATCCTTCAACTAATCTAGCATAAGCACTAATTATCAACCTTGTATCACAAATGCAAATTTAGAATTCATGGAACTATTCAAATTCAAGCTTTAGAACCAACAATTGAGAAAAATCTATATTAGCAATTGAGACATCAATTTTGGACAATCTTCATAGAATTATTTTATAGTATTAATTGATCAAAAGTATAAAAATTTGCTCAAAAATATCTCTCTTTATAAGATGGTAATGATGCCTTTAATAGAAAGATCAGGAAGTATACTAATCAGTTGTAAAATACAATTGTATAAAAGTAATAATATTTGTCCTTTTTCTACAAAATTATAGAATACATTTGATTTTGCAAGCTAAACTGACCTAGGATAATATGATAAAAAACTAGCATATGCCTTAAAAAATAATATTCTATTTTCAAAATATTACATGCTTTTAGAAAATAGCATATTAAATAATTGGTGGGCCCATTACTGAAGGGTCTCCTTGTTTCTCTTGTAGAAGCTCCATAGCTCTCTGATGTTTTTCTTTGACAAGATCCAAATCCATAGCTAGATTTAGGAGACAAACATCATATTGATCATCTAAGTCCTCAAATTCCCTATCATCCCTTGCCACAGCTTCCATGACACTTCTAGCTTTTGTAATCTTTTCTTCAGCAGTGAAGATCATGCCCAAAATTCTAATGTTGTCACTACCTAATTGACCTTAGATTTTTCCCTTTACTTCATCACCAAAGTGAATCCATGTTTATATTCCACATCATCAATAATTCCTAGGGATATAGACTTTGTAATATTAGCCAACATGGTACCAATGAGTTTCTTATTCCTATGGATCATCTCTTCATCATCCCTTACACGTGTTTTTAAGCTGATTGACAAAGTACTTAAGATCTAGATCTTATCCACCTCTATCCTCAATATAGAATTTAGGTTGCCTTAGCTAATGGTTTTAAACTTTGAATTCTATTCCTAATCAATAAAATGATAAGATCTCTTATTTTAGCTTTTGTATCTTGCCTCTATGTCATCAATCCTTTGGCCACCACACTGTGTTGGCTCAATGCATCATGTCTTAGCATCATTGGCTTTAAGGAAGTAAATATATAAAAAAAATGCTTCAAACATTTTAATTATAGCCTCAGGTACTGATAAAATAGTTTGGGTCTCTAAGTTCTCCTTTTCCTTCTCCAAGTTGTGAATCTTTTATTTCATTCCTATGATGCCTACTCTAACCTAAGCTAAATGGGCCTCAATTAGGATTTCAATGTGCTCATCATGGATGGGTATTTCACCAAGCTAATACCCTCCAAATGGAGTTAAACCTTTCAAAGGTTCAACCTTTTAGAAGGTGAACTCTTCAGTCCCCACAAAGGTTTTAATTGTTGTCATTATTTCCAATCCAGATATCTTTGGATTAAATTATATGGTTGTAGATGATTCAATATATTATGGAGGTTTTGGGTCCTATATCCCTATGCTAGTTGATGTTCCTAGAGAATCCATTTACTTACTCTTTGACCCTTTAGTGGTTTCTATTCTTATTTCTTCTTCCTCTTTCATCAAATCCCTTATCCATGGTTTTATATTCTTATGCACATGAATGTTAACAACCTTGGTCCTAGGAAGGGATCTTCTAAATATTTCCATAAATAAACCAATCAAGGATTATTGATCCATTAATGGGGTACTCCTCACTGAATAAGGTTATCTCACTTGTGGGATGAATGAGACTCAACTTTGGATTCTTCTATCCAACAGGGACAATTGTCCATTATGCATTCGTCTTCTTTTATTGTGCCACTAGGACTAGGTCTAGGGAAACATCCTTCCTCTTATCTTCCTCAAATTATTCTACATAAATTTGAGCTTCTTTAGCTTGTGTTTCCTCTTTCTTGGAGTCATATGCTTCAATAAGGACCTTGAGGGAATCGTCTACTATTTCATTAGGGTCAAGGGCAATCATATCTAGATATTCAACTAGAGATTTTGGTGTGCTATGAGGGGTTGAATATGAATTTCCCTCACTAGGTCTGTCCTCTATCTTTTCATTTCCAATTCCTTGCTCAATATGTCCTTGGGGTTGCTCTTGAGGCAACCTGAAAGGTCCAAGTAATAACCAATACTAAAGAGGGTGCCTTCCCATATATCCCCTAGTGGCTTTTCATCATTGGTCAATTTATACACAAGTTTGTGGTTATGTTTCTTGAATCTAGCTAGTACCTCTTCAAAATTGTTGGCCTCGATATCGAAAGTGTCATAGGGACCAAGTTAATGCTCATAGACTGGCTTGGGCAGCCATTTCCTCTTCAAATTATTTCCCACTACATTACTAAGATCCCAATGCCTGAGGTCATCCAATTGAAAAATAAAAGAATATGTGTTTGGCCATGGTGTCTACCTACTTCTAATCTTACAAGATAGTTTTGCCAATTATTAAAGGGAAGTGATGAAGAAGACCTTTATTTTTATCCTTACATACTCCATCAACACCACAAAGGATTTAAGATGCAATTTCTTACTCTAATATCTTGTTGGGAACATAGATAGGTAACTTGTAGGGTTTGGTCAAAATTCCCTCAAATCTAATTATGGTGAAATCTAGGTAAAACTAGATATCTCCCATTAGTTCCACATACTTATTGATTATAGGGCTTACCTTGGGCATAGGTATCCCTATGATGGCTTCTACTAAAGCATGACAAACATAATAAAAAATGAACTACATGTGATGTCTATATTTGAATATATGTAGCTTTGAATAATGATGGGAAATGGTGAATCTACCCTCAAGTGACTAGTTTTTGATGTGAAGGATTTGGGTGGAAGCTAGAAGACCATCCAATAGGTAGGACATCATGGAATATTATTTTCTAGTCTTCCTCTTAATAGTTGTAAATTGTTTCCCTAGGTGGATGATGATCATTTCCCCAATTAGAAGAGTGACCCTTTCTTTACCATGAAGTAGACATAAGAAACCTAACTCTTATTAACATATGTGGTTGTAGTGGCTCTAGATATTCTATTTAATAGGTTCATGATTACTCTAATTCCCTCTCTAAATTGGGAAACTAGGACGTTACTAGTAGGCCCTTAGATAACATGGCTATCTTAGAGCAATAATGGCATAAGAATGGTGTCAAAGTCATTCTTGGTTGTCCATTCATTAATAGTGGGAAGGTCCACATGGGATTTTTTGAGTTTGTAATACCTCTCAAAGGGTAGTGGGTAAATATATATAGCTCTCTTAGTGATACCCTCATGAATAATCTAGCCATTATCAATTCTACAATCCACAAAATTGGGAGCTATGATATCAATGCAATAGAGTACTTAGTTTAGACACAATATGATGGAGACTAGCCATTTGAACTATAACCATGTCATAGTACCTCCTAGTGATTGTGTCAATCCTTTATTTTTCCTTGGTGATGGTTGTCATCTCCTGAATGGTCCAAAAGAGCTCAAACTAATTCTTGTTGCCATTGTTCAAGGTCATAGTGTCTAAGTCAATATCTTTAAAAACCTATCCCTCACTATCTGATGGCAAATATAATTTTCTCTCTTCCCTTGATTGTTTTCTTCAAGATTGCTATGGCTTTAATAGTTGTAAATTGCTCACAATTAGACCGCAAATGATCTCTGTCTTAGCTCTTTTTGTGCTCAAATCACCATTAAACTTCTTCTAGATTTGTTGTAATCAATCCAAGTTCACTTAGGGCCTTTTATGAAATTCTTAGGATTTTGGATCTTTAATGGTGGTATCTTATTTAGACCTAGGCTCATACATGCCTTAGATATGATTTTGACCTTCACCTTTATACCTTTTGCATTTTTTAGCACACAAGATCTTCTATTTTGTCATTTTCTGCTTATGTGGTGATTATTTAGCGTCTATCTAGCACTTTTCATGGATTTCTTATAAATTTTGCTAAGAACTAGCCATTATTTTTTGAAAGCTATCCTTTGGCTTTGCTCCTTTGGATCAAGATCTTAGCACAAGCCATTGATTATGATATAGGACCTTGCTTATTATTGGTCCCTTTTGGTACCAATCCATATGGCTATGCCACTTGACACTTATGTGGGATTTATGAGCTCTAATACCTTTTTCAATTGCACTTTGAACATGTCTTCACCACACATCAAGCTCATGGGCTATCAGAGCTCTGTTAAAAAGTCATTTGCAATTTCATGTCATTGGATCATCTCCCACGATAAAGCACAAGTCTTCAGATATAAAAATATTTATAGTCTTTAATCAACACATTACTAAGGTGGGATCTTAGGTTTAAATACCTTATACTAAGGTTTATTTTGTGTTTGTTAAACACAAAATAAACTTTAGGCTAAAGTGTTTATGCTTAAGTTTTTTGATATTTATACAAAGGGGACCATGGTTAAATGTTTAAAGTGAAAGTTTATGTTGTGTTTAATAAACATAATGCATAATTTGGGATAAAATACTTATGTTAGGCTATCATAATATGCCCAAAGGGGTCAAAGTGATATAAGGACCCAATGTTAGATTTTTATGTAGAGCTTTATTGTATTAATAAACATGATGAAATATTTGGTTAAAATCATTTGGGCTAAATTTTATGTCACCAAGACAATTTTAAAATAATACTTAGTATAAGTCTCTATCCTAAGGTTCATGAAATTCAAATAAATAGAATGGGGACCTTAAGATATAGACTTAGACTAAATTCATTTATGCATATATTTAGACTATGAGACCATTTCATTATTTTTAGTTCAAATATTTCTAGCATTTGAATATCCTCTGAGGGGTTACATTAGTATGTAATGCCATTCATGATATTTTTAAATAGCATTTTGGAGTATCTCTTGGTCTTGAGAAAAATAATCCATTAGATTAAATTTGACTTTCTTGTAAATGTCAAATACGTCTTCATAGACATCAAATGAGGATCACATAAATGCCAAATTTAGACTCATGGAGTTATTATTTTTGATGAGATTAAAGTTGATGGTCTTTCAGACATCAAATATGTCCTTGTTGACATCAATCATAGTCATGCAAATGTCAAATTTAAACTCATCAAAATATTATGTTCCAATACAAGAATGCCATGTGATAGATCTACGGGGCTTCCTCAATCCTTGGACTTAATTTTCTCCATCTAATTAAAATTTTCAATAAAGAGAGATCCATCTAATCGTGATCTAAGTAGTCACACACCATTGGTTCCATTTAATAAGTGGGACCCTTTGATTTTAATTCTCAAATGCAAGGGTGCCACATGGTGACTCCATAGAGCCCCTTGGGTCTTTAAATTTTCTATGCTTGCTTTGATCCATTTAATTTTTGGTATATGAAGAAGTGCAAGTTGTTGATCATGATTTGAGTGCTTGAATGCAATAGGTCTGAAGGACTAAATTCTCAATTTTATTGGGAATTATTCACGTCATTCAATTGAAAGGCCATGAAGAAGTATGAATAATTATATCTTAAAAGATGCATGACATTTAAGTGAGACGTAGGATGGAATAATAAAGACATAGGATAAAGTTTTAAGTTTAAGATCTTGTTAGTGTTGATAAACATGAATGGGGCCTTAGAATTAAAACTTTAGGATAAATAAAAATAATACAGGGGACCATGCTAGACGTAAAAGGATCATGCAATCACGAAGATTGGACTCAATTCAAAAATGAAGACTTAGGCTAAAGTGTTAAGGTTAAGTTCTCATTTGTGTTAATAAACATGAACGAAACCTTAGCATTAAGTCTTCAAGTTAAATTTTTAGTAAAGAGGACTAAGTTAACATAAATGGAACCTTGCTAGACATAAAATTAGACAACATTAGAAATATAGGAAATAGAAAAGGGGGAAATAAAATGGGACCAAGGCATAATTTCTAGGTTAAGGTTTGGTTGTGTTAAAAAACATGACCAATCCTTAACATAAAAATTGGGGTTAGGTTTAGAAAATTTTAAAATATTCATGCCAATTTCCTCCTCCCAAATTCAAATTTGAACTAGGGGTTTATGGTAGGGTTTTAGAACATGATTTTACTAGTGAGGAATCCATGAAACCTATATCTTAAATACATGAAAACTAATTATTATCAATGTTAGGTAGGATTAAAGCAAAACATAACTCAGTAAGCCAATATTATCAAAGTGGATGATCTTCAAATTCTAAAAATGTTCAAAACACGTTATGCTTTCAGGGTTAAGTTTCAAAATATCTCAAAGGTCCCAATTTTAAAAAAAATGGTATGTTGACCTCAAAAAATGGTAAATTTTAGGGGAAACATAGCAATATGATAGAACCTAAAGACTCTAATTTAGACAAACAAACTAAGACATCCACTCCATTTGATCAATTCCATTATTTAGATCATTTTATGGTTGAAACAAACCTTGCACTTTCATAATTGTGATCAAACATTAAGACATATCCATGTTATGTGTGTTCTTTGATTCTATTTCCTATTTGACATGGGCTTTAAGAGATAACTTATATGTTTCATATATTTAATCATTTACACTAACTGGGACCATGTTTAGATATTTATTAAGAACCATGTTTTTAGTTCAGAGAAGGCTTGGACATTGTTCTACTGCCAATGCACATATAGCCCCTATAAAGATACCTTTGGATCCACTCATTATGTTTCTCCACTATTAGCCAAGAATCTATAGCCCTAATGGATATTACCATCCTATGCTTGAAAACCTTTTGATTATTGCATTGCATTCTTAATTTTTTTTATTTTTTAGATATTTTATGCTTCTAGAAAGGTTGGGAACTAGGGTACCTAGGTATAAGGATTTGGTCAAGTGTTTGATCCTTATAGAATCACCTATGGCTAAAATCATTATCCCAAGCAAGGATTTTTATTAATTTCAAGCATGATTATGCTTCAACATATTGAGATTTCATCATACAAGTGAAAATATTCTTAAAAGCAAAATTAGGTCAAGACAATGTTCAAGTTCTAATAAAATTATTAACCTATTCATCAACCTTTAGCAGTTTCTTCAAATCATAACATTAGGCTCACATTTCATATCCATGGTTAGAATATGTATTAGGTTTATACCCACATTCTTAGATTTTAGAATTTTAAGAAAACTAAATAAACATTGAGCTCAAGGCTATCTAAAGGACTTATTGGAATCAAGGAATAAGGCAACAAAAACAAACACACAATAAAAAGTAGGAAACAAAAGATATATACATTCTTATGTACAAATAAGGGACATGAAGGAAATAACTAAAAGAAACTAATTAGCCTGCCTATACTAAATATAAACATCTTATAGTTTACTCAATAAAGACCTCAGGAGGAGAAAAAAATAATTAATGCTTGAGGTACTACTTTTTTTTAGTTAGTTTTAACTATTCTTCGTGTATATATTTTATCCTAAAGGTGTTGTTTCCTAGTGTATCTAAAATCTGATATGGGCTAACCCATAAAGGTGTGAACTTTCCATGTTTTCCCTTAGGCTTAGATGCTTTGTCCTAAAGAAGAACCAAATTACATTGTCTGATTTTTTATCTTTTATCAAACCATCTCTTCACTATGGTCTAATGTTTAATAAAATCAACAAAGAATTTCTCCCTTGCATCTTCCATCTAGATGATGTCTATCAATCATGAATTTTCAAGCTCCTGGCCCTCTTCCATATATTATTGCATGAATTTATATGTGGGAAACTTAAGAGTGATAGGAAATATGGGATCTTAGCCATACATGAGTAATAAATATGATGCTTTTAAGACTTACTTGATCCTTATCCTGGCTAGCCATAGGGCATACATGAGCAGTCTGTGCTAAGTCCTGGGCTTGTCTATAGTAGACTTCTTGATTAATTTCGTTAAGTTATTATTGGTGGACTTAGAGACTCAATTTCCTTGAGGATAATTGTTGGATGAAAACTTCAAATAAGTGCCATCATCATACACTCATTCAGTTATATCTATGGATGTAAATGCAGACCCATTATCACACACCAAACATAATAGAGTTCCAAATCTAGTATAAATGTTCTCTTCCAAGAAAAGGATCACTTCCTCGATACTAAATTATTTAGTGGCTACAAATTTAACCCACCTTGTGTAATAATATGTGGTAGTTAGGATGAATTTGTGACCTTAAGATAAATTAGGGTTAATTACCCCTACAAAGTCCAACCCCCATTATGTAAATGGTTTATCAACCATAACTAGTTGTAAAGGCATTATTATTTTAGGATATTTGGTGATAAATATTTAATATGAGTGGCATTACCTTAAATTTTTGTTAGCATCTTTGAAAATAGTTGGCCAATAGTAACTAGCTCTGAGGATCTTCTATGCAGTAGTCTTCCTGATGGGTGTCCATTGACAAACTTCTCATTGAAGGTTTTCATGATTTGGGTAGCTTTTTATTTTGAGACACACCTCAGGTAGACCCCTTAAATTTTGTTCTTGTATAATACCCCATTATTTATTAGATAATGGGATGCTTTGAGCCTTAGAGCCCCTTTTTGCTCTCTTATCAGTCCTACAAGATAGGTACCATTAATTAATAAATGAATGATGGATTCATACCATTCACTAATTTGAAAGTTATAATGGTAAAATTATATAATAATTAGCTTAGGGATGGTATTATAAATAATTTAGATCAAACCTTGGTACCTTAATAGCTTTTCCATTTTCATTTCTATGTCATATTCTTGCAAAACTGACATCTATTTACCTCTACATTATCCAAGCTCATTCTAGCTTAGCATATGTTTTGTAACAAGGTTAGGTAGAATAGAATGCACCTTATTTCTAAGGATGTAGTGCTTAAATTTATTTACTACCTTAACTAACACATATGCTTATTTATCAATCAATGAATAATTTAATTCAACATTTTTGAAGTTAGAACTCATAAAAGCTATTGGGCGATCACATCCATCAACTTTTCAGGTTAAAATTATAGCCATAGTATGGTCAGATGCAAAATAATAAAGATAAAAGTCCTTTGAAAAGTTAGGACATATCAGGACTAGAGCTTGGCTAATTGCTTCTTTGATGTCACTGAATGCCTTCCTGGATTCTTCATACCACAAGACCTTGGCATCCCTTTTCATCATGTCATTTAATGGCTTGATAATATATGTAAATCTAGAAATGAACTTTCTTACAAAGTTTATCTTACCAAAACATTATTTTAGCTCTTTTCTACTATTTGGAGTCTCTTTCTTAGATATAGATTCCACTCTTTTAGGATCTATAGATATCCCATCTTTAATTATAACATGAGCCAATAATTTGCCTTCAGTAACACAAAATATACTTTTCTTGAGGTTTAAGGAGATTCTATACCTTATGAATCTCTAAAATACTTATTGTAAATACATAAAGTTATCTTCCCTATTTTTATTAAAAAACTATTAGATCATCCATATATATAATGATACACTTACCTATCAGACCTTGGAAGGCATGGTCCATTGCCCTTTGAAAATTAGTTCCTATGTTTATTAAACCAAAAGGCATTCTCTTGTATGCATAGGTTCCCCATTTGGTTGTGAAATTTGTCTTCATATTGTTTTATTTTTTAACCAACACATGGTTCTATCATAAAAATCCATCAATAAAATATATCATGACTAAACCTGAAACAACTTGTATAACCTAGTCAAGAGAAGGAAGAGTATAGTTATCCTTTTTAGATGCTTTGTTTAAATTCATAAAGTAAACGCATAGCCTGATCTCACCATTGTCCTTCCTAAATAGCACCAAATTATCCACCCAACAAGAATTTGTAATGGGAAACACAATTCTAGAATCTAGTAATCTCTTGACCTTTTTAAAGATCATTGGTTCTAAGACAAGGTTCACAAGCCTTTGCTTCTACCTAAAGGGTTTATAGTTTTATTTGAGAGGGATGGTGTGACTGATGACTCTTGGATCAAATATCTTCAATTCATCATAAAACCAAGTTATGACATCTTTGTATTAGGTTAAATGCTCTTTGTCCTTGTTTTTAATGTTTGTGCAGGCTTTTCCTATGTTGACTAGTTAGGGGTGACCCTGAGGACCAAGATCAATAGCATTATAGTACTTCCCACTTAAATTAGGAATATTAGAAACCTAAATCATCTTATCCTAATGAAATAGTCTCTCTACAATCATCCCCTTATGGATCTTATTATCATTTAACTGAATGACTTTACCATCAAATGTATACTCCCCAAGTGCATCTTCATCAGTCTCATCAATGATGTGAGACTTAAATGCTCCAGAATTGGTCATGAAGTCTAAGATATATTGATCATCACTAAAAACTTGAAAATTATTTACATTATCAAGGACCAAAGGATAAGGTATCAACAAAATGCTAAACTTGGGGGAATTTTTGTTGGGCATGAGGTTGTCTACAATAGATGCCAACTCATTAGCATGTTAGTTTTCCTCTCTAGGGATGGAAGCAATACTAAAAGCATCAAATAACTCAATTAAATATTAGAACCTAAACTTATACATTTTAAGGTATGAGATCTTGCATTGATATTTGCTTCTCACTTGATTGACTACTAGTTTAGAGTCACCATAGACTAGTAGTTATTTGGCTTTATTTTTTACAGCAAATTATAAACCTAGAATAAGGGATTCATACTCAGTAAGGTTATTAGTGCAAGGTAATTAAATTTTATATGAAGTATGCTACTTATTAATAATATGGTTAGTTAAAACAATGCCTACTCTAGATCCATCCTTACACCTAGCACCATAAAAATGTAATTTCTATAGCCCAAGAATAGCATGAGTACTTCTGGGATTACAACCTTTATATTCTCTAGGGTGAAAACCCCTAAGTTTGAGTCAAGTATGTCAACTCTTTCACTCAAAACATTGTACTCAGTGATCATATCTTTCATCATTGGTTCTCTTTCAACCCTTATTTGGTTTGGAACTCCCTTCCATGGAAGCCACAACTGTGATCAATCCATGGAAATGTATCCATTTAGAGACTTGGTCCACTCCTTGCTCAAAAGAAATCCATATGCATTAGTAATGTCAACAACTTGGATATCAATAAACTATTGGACCCTAGGCTTAGAGGCCAACTACATATGAACATGTAATAACTCTCCAACAACTTTAACTTTATATTTTTCTAATTGGGTGACAACACTATCAAACGTAATTGGTGTTAAGAACAGATGTTTGCATATACCTATAGGCATGATATTGGTGGATGTAATAGATTCAAAAAAACAATTATGAAAATTATTACCAAATACTCTAACTATGATCCAGAAAGGAGGAGATTCCATCTTAGCTTTCTGTATAGTCACATTAGCATTGTCAGCCTTAGGTAGTCTTTTGGGATTTTTTGATATAGAGTCTAGAAAGAGTTCCGTTTTCTCTATGATCTATGTTAATTCATGCAAAGTGATGTTACATTTTATCTTATTCATATCTTCAAAAATATTATGACTAGTTTATTTGAATAATTAAGAACATCAACACAAGGTCTATAGTACTCCCTTTGGGTGGTTACAAATTATTGCTTAAATAAGTGTCTGGAGGAGTTCCAAATTTATTTGGAGGTGTTGAGGTAGTCAAGGGCTACCTCTGATCTCTATTTTTCAATGGATAAGTTTTATTCAAGAATTTTTGGAAGGCTTGGATATCCTTAGGGACATCATCTAGTTGGTTGTCCTCTTGAAAGGGGAATTCAAATGCTTTCACCATGTTGACTTGATCAGATGATTTGGATCTAGAGGTACCTAGACCACTATCCTTGTTAGTGACCACTTCAAATGTGTCTAATTCTTCTTGGAAAACCTCAAAATACTTAAAAACATCAATGCAATCAATCTCACCATGCTTAGATCTATAGTGTACTCTATAATAATCAGGCAAAGTAATGTTAGTAATATTAATTTCCATTGTTTTCTTGATAGAAGATGGTTCATTGTTATTATTACAGAATCTATCATTTTGAAACCTATTGTTAGGATTATTAAACCTTTATAATGACAAGTTTCTACTAGAGCCATCTCCAGTATTGCTAACTTATTTTTTTAGCTAAAGAAAATTAGTGATTAATGTTTGGACCATATTAAAAATAAACTCATTGTCATTCTTGTGAGTTTCATAATTATGCACTTGGTTAATACTATCATCTGGTCATAAAGATCTTTGATCATTTAAATCAAATCCATTAGTAGTAGGATGACTTTAGAATCCTAAATTTTGATTGGGAAGAACATGAATCAAAGGAAATTGATTCAAGGTTGGGATTTGATTCAAGGCTAGGAAATTTTGGCTATTGTTGTGGAAGATGTTGAAAGTGGGAAAATATGGGTTGATATTTAGAATAGAGTAGGCCATTTGTCCTTGAGGTTGTATTGGATCACTAATGATCACTAATTTATAATAATCTCTTGCTAAAGAAGTTATAGGTGGAAGAGATATTTTTAGGAATATAGAGGTCATGGGATCTACTGCATCCTTATAGATTTCTATAGTAAAAACTTCATCAAGATTAAAAGGTTATATGGTTCTACTATACATTTTATGAAATTTGGCATTAAAGGACCTTATTAGCTCACTTGCATTCCTTCTAATGGTGCTGAAATGGTGGTATATGACACATGGGCTAATAATTTTACCAAACTAATCTAGGAAAACATTAGCAAAACCATCCCAGCTAGTAATATAACATTAGCAAAACCATCCATACACATCCTCCAAATGTCTTAAATAACTACTTTTCAACATTGGGACCTCCTTGTAACTAATCATTCATCATATTCTAAAGGCTAAATGAGGATTTATTTCATGAGTTGCAAAAGAAAAAATTTAGGAAACATTTTGACACACTCGTCCACCTCTGTACAAGCTAGGGGAAGCTTGGTAGTCAATTGGTTCACCACCTCCATCAGTCCTAAAGGGTAAAACATGCATAATATTGAAGAAAACATGATTTTGGAGGTATTTTGCATAGGTTTTATATAAATGGGAAATTAAAAATATATTCCAAGGGTCCCCATGTTATTTTCAAACCCAAATCCATGAAAAAAGTGAAATTGAAGAGTCAAACAAGGTAGAAAACTCATTTTTTCTACATCAAGCTTCTTGACAGCCTTAAAAGGTGAATCAATTTGTGGATGGTACTATGTAGAGAGACAAATATGGATACAAAGATATTTATCAGAGGATGGAACCTTAAATCCCTTCCAATTTGTGTAACTATTTGTCTTTCGAAGCTCCTTAACTTAATGAACAATTGTTAAGAAGTTAAGGTGTAAAATAGAGATTTCAAATCCCACATGATCAATTTTACATGTTTTCAGAGCATTTGGGAACTAATTTATGTAATTTTTAAATTTAATTAGGTAATTTAGGATAATAATAGTCCCCTCATACCCTTTTATATTACCTAATTCACAAGTGCTAGCATCAAGAGGAACAAAACATCTATCTGAATAAGTTTCAGACTTGGAAGACAAGCTACATATAGGGTTCTTATTAGTTTAAGTGTCTAATCACTTCAAATGATCTACAATAAAATTATATAAAAATCTAAATCCCCATATAATACTCCTTAAACTATCTCCAAAAATTAAATGATCCAAATTGGTGAGGGGAAAGAGAATATCATGTATTCAAAAGGATTGTTATAGGTTATAGTCCAAGGCAGACCTTCTTGAGGCAATAGAGAGGAAAAACAAAGGTTATCGATGCATTTTTAAGATATATTATTTTATTCCCAAATATTAAAAATTATTATATATCATTACTCAACTTACATTCATCATAGAAGGTGGTATTTTTATGCCATAATATTGTGGCATGGTTCTAATGAATATGTTCAATCACCTACAATTCTGTCTATAGGTTAAGAGGATCCAATATTAAATTTAAATTGTAATATCAATAATAAGATTATTATAGGTTGTGTTATACCTCATAATAAGTTATTATAATTTTTTAATTCCATGAGCATCACATAATTCACTAGAATGGTCAAGAAAAGTTTGAAAGAACACTTATAAGATAGTGTCAAGAAAGCGAGCTTGAAGGGGGTGTTTGTAAAAGAAACATGAATGTAATGGTTAAAAGATATTAAAATGGAATGGGTAAATTAAAATATTTTTTTATAGTATTTTTATTATAGTAAATAATGGATCACCAACTTATTTTATGTAAGGGTGCTCTAGGTCTATTGAGGACTGGGAAGGTAATATTGATCTTATTTTCTAGCTTGGAGAAACCAAAATTGGATTGGTTTATCATTCCCATAATGGTAATAAATGTTAATTAAAATAAATTAATATCATTAATTAATATATTTTTTGTTTTAATAATAAAATAATGAAGGTCATATGTGGTTAGTTATAGGAAAAGAAGATATCCTACCAAATGGAATATGTGAAACCAAGAAGAAGAATGTGAATGCTTCAAGTAAACACCCAATGTAATTTGAATCCATTTAAGACATATAAATATATTTAAATAGTTTAATAAATTTTATAAAAGGTTATAATGGGTCAAATAGGCTCTAATAAGGCAATAAAATGAGAAGGACAAAGAGCTTAGGCCAAATAAGCATCTATAGGTTTGTCATAGGCCTAAATGGGAAAACACTAATTATGTGGTGTTGAATGGATGTATAAGGTGTTTAAAAGTTATTATTAAGATTAATTAGGTTTATAAAAAATTTATAATCACCACTATTATTTTTAAAAATTGAATAAACCCTGACTTCAAGGCCCAACACTCAAGAGACTCAGACCATCACTTACAGGGATGTCATGGGCAGATTTGAGGAAAGACATACTTGTGATGTCAAGTTGACAGCCAAAAGGTGTGTAAAGAGATAATTATGATAATGATATAAGTATTTATATGAAGGAAACATGTTTCATAAATGTCATATTATCTAATATGGGGAACTTGTCAAGAGCTAGGCTCAAGAAACATAAAACATTACTTATACACCTACATGCAAAAAGTGAAGAAAGTTTTCTCATTTTGGATGAATTTTAAGAATTAATAGATAAATAAGGTGAATAATAACCTAATTAAATATAATATTAATGTGTAAATACTTTATATATGATTAAATTGTCATAAAGGGACTATTAGGGTCACTAACACAATGTTGCTCTCAAACCCTAATCATGGGCTAACATAGGTTGTAATGAGTTTGAAGAATAGAATAGGGTAATTGATAAATTTAATACCTAATATAAGGTTTAAAAAACATAAATAATGTATATTATTCCAAATCCAATCAATTCAATTTAATATTGTGCCAAATCACCCTTCTCAAGCTCTCAAATAGGCCTATCCTAACTAAGAGGTCACTTTTGGCATGTGAGAACTGATTTGAGTAGATGCATGGGATCCGATGGTTTTATGAGGTTTTTATGGAACATATGAAATCCCAATTTTATTTTTAATATATTAGGGTCCTAATATTTATGAATTAACCTTAAGAATGTTATAAACCTAAAACCTTTCTAAAATCCTCTCAGTGACCTGATGATTGTTTGCCTTCTAATTGACTTCAAATGTATTTGTTTCATTTTTAAGTGATTAGGGTGGCCTATATAAGTATTATGGTAACATTAATATGTAACTTAATGGCATGTATTGGATGATATGGTATGCAAATTATCCTAGAAAAGATTATTGGAATACCTAAAAATGAAAGTTTTGGTGTTTTTTAGGAAATTTGACTGAGTAAGGCCTAATGGAATACTTTGAAATAATCCATGACCTAGAAAATATATGTTAATATGATTATAAATATTAAAAATAAGGCTTATGATGACTAATACAACATTAACTAGTTTTATGACACCTAGTGGTAAGTAATTATGCCATCAAGATCTCTTAACAAAGCTAATGTACATATGTGCCAATATTTGAGATTATTTTGAGATTGAAAAGGGGATGGAATGATCCCCTAGAGGGAATTTTAAAGGTATTAAATATGTGATAACAATACTCAATAAAAATAATAGATATATGATGGAAAGATAAACTTTTCATTATGGTCTTCATTTGAATGAAACAAGCTTTTCAATGAAATGTTGGTTCTTATCAGTTTGAAGAAACTTGAGTTTTGATGCTCAACCTCACAAAAATGAGAGATACATTTAAGTAGCATATGGTGGAATTAGAAAACTCTGAGAATCATGATCAATAGTGCCACATGTCAATACATAGACTTGTAACTCCTTCTAAACAAGAAGGGATAGTTTCATGAATTGATGAGTCAACCTAAAAGGTCAAGAGTCACTCTACACCACCATAGATGAATGGGAAGATCATATCAATTTGACACATGTTGAGGAGAGTTTCATGACTATCCTTTAGTTTTTTTTATTGATTTTAACCTATTTCATCATAATATGACATTTTTCATGGACTTCTACAATGTCCATCTCCTTTCTTTCTCATTATCCTCTATATATATGCTTGATTTTGGCATTGATATGCATCCTCTAGTTGAGTATGTCAAATCCCTATTATTTTTGTAAGCCATTGAATAAATAAACAATCTAGTTTTATATTTTTTTATGACTTTATTTTAGTTTTTAGGTAGGAATGATTGATCTCATCTAATGTCAATTTAGTTCACCTTGACATACAATCTCATTCTCTCATGTACATACAGTTTGAAATCATTCTTATAGGTCATATGAAGTGATTAATTAGTCTTGTGAAGGTTAACTACGGCAATATTTCATTAATATTTTTTAGACATATTTAAAATTAACCCTCCTTACCTAATCATCATTTACCACCTTCATATTGAAATACTAATTTAAGACGAGAAAATTAGGAGTAGTGTATGAATATGTCAACTTCATACTCATTGTGAATTAAAAAATATGTGGTATCAGTTAAAAAATTTGGTACATCACCTCCCTATTTAGTTTAATTTAAATTTCTCCCTCCCTTTCCCCTTGTAATTTAGTAAGTTTAGTAGTAGTTATTAAGTGATGCATCAATATAACTAAAACTATCAAGAGGTTCTCTTTAGCTTTAAGGTTACCCATGAACTTTGAAGAGTTCCCATGATATCACTTAAGTGAGGAGGCTTGAAATATATTTGAGTTTATATCTCCCTCTTTTAACCATTTGTTTTTAACACATATCTATCTTCATTATATCTCCTCCCTAGTTTCAAGATTATAGAAAGTACATAGTATCTCTTTTTCGTTCTGATAGTTTCTTGATCCATTCCATTCTTTTGTATGTGATGTTCTAAGGTGGTAAGATCTTCAACAATTTCATTTTTCCTTGTAAATATGTTTTAAAAAACATATTTATTCCACACTTTGAGATTCATTTTGATCATTTTAAGCTTAGAAGCAAACAAAAACATGGATGGGTCCTCAAACTTAGAGTTACACCATTTATTCATGTTATCCTAAAGTCCTGAATGATCCAACCACATATTATCAAACCTATGGATATTATTGATTATAGGGACTTTTTCTTTGATGGATACCACGTGGATATGTTCTAAGCTAGTTTTAAGAAGGATAAAAAGTCTACAACATGAGAATACATTCCAGTCTAAGGATATGACAAATTTATCAAATCTAAATTGAATATTATCCACAATAAATTTATGAGACTCCACACAATTCCACATCTGGGAGATTATTTATCATGATAAAGCTATTAAAGTCATCTATACTATCAATGTATTGATGATTTACTTGTTGTTTTTTAGGGTTAAGGGGTATTAAAGTCTCCATCCACCATCTAGTCCCATTCAGATGTGAAGGCTCTAAATTTAGATAGTTCTTCCAAAAATTGGCTCCTTATTTTAATATTTGATGCATAAATGTTGGAAAGTATCCATTTCTTGTTTGCAACTAAACAAGTAACTCCAAATCCTACATGTCCATTTTTATTCTATATGACCCTTTCTTAGAAAAGGAGTGGGTCCCAGAGGACTGCAAGACCTCTAGAGGCCCCAACAACCCCAATCTAATGAAGCTAGAGTAATTTCAAATTAAATTTCTCAAACTTTCCAAGGCATCCAAATAAATATTTTTTTCTTAAAGCAAGAGAAAAAATGGTTTTTTAACTTTCCTAAAATTCCTAACAAATATTTATTTCTCAGGGTTATTTATCCCCCTAATATTGCATGAAAGGATTTTCAAAATGATAAGGGGAAAAGAATTATGCCTTGAACCAAGGGGTTGATCATCTCCCTATTCCTATCAGATCCATTACATGTTCTTATATGATAATTTTTACTTGGAGAGAATTCTTGACTCCCAAGCATTAGATCATATTACCTCCTAGCCTCAACCATACCATTACCCCTTGTAGGAGAGTCTTAAAACTTCGAAGGTCTCTAAAAGGTTCCTATAGATGCTAAAAAATCCTATGGTTCAAAGGCATCTACCCCAAAGATTAAATATCTCTTGATACTTCTCCTAGGAGACAGATGCTCCTTACTATCCTTACTTCCCCCAAATCCTTTATATCTAGGAGGATGTTTTGGTAATATGGCCATTTTTAGAGTGAACCATTAAAACACAATCTAATCTGTTCTACTCTAGACTCTAGAAAGAAAATAATTTCCCCATTTTTGTCTTGCTTTGCTTCACAAATCCTTTTAGTTTTAGGGTTAGCAACCCAAATGGGTGTAGGGGAAACCTTTTTTTTTTTTTTTTTTTAAGGTGGGTCACACCATGGCTCTATGAACCCATGCAACATAGACCTTATAGCTTCTAGATTCATTCTCACATACATTATTTTAAACCCATTTACCAAAACATGATTTTAAATAAGTGGATCTTAGCTAAGTCTTACCAATATTCACCAGTACACAATCTCTTACAAAAATTTATAATTTTTTGAAGAGTGAGGTTTTATCCACTTTAACTGGGTGTCCAGTGGATTGTTTGATCCATAAAATAATTTAACCATGCCATATTTAGTCATATAAAATGTAAATTTGGTAACTTGAGTGTGGTTAATGACACCAATCCATAGGTCCATCTTGCTTTATCTCATGACCTTCATAGGCATGTTTTCATTGATTCCTAATCATCCATAACGTCCTAGACTAAAAAATTGCAAACCCAAACTACTCTTTCCATGTTTAATCTAACCCCCCATATCCCAAACCCTCCAAAAAATAGCACCCAAATTTAGTCTACAATACTGAAACCTAGGGTGCCCTATTTTGGCATTGTTGTCCAAGTGTATTTTGGCTTCTAACGGTCAGATTATTTTGAATCCTTCTAATTCATGTTGGCATAACATGAATTCATTTAACACATGATCATTGAATCTCTGATAAAAGGCCATTCAAATTCTATTTATAAGGGTTGACACTCATTTACAAGGGAGAAGCAAGATTAAAAGCAAGACTACTCAATCATTCTTCCCTATTCTCTTCATACAACCATCTAATTATATTTCAATCTTATTCAAACCTTTATACCAGTCCCTAGTCATTCAAAGTACACACAATTTTTCATTTACTTGAATTTTCATCACACTATTACACCAAGAACTTCAATTGGAGAACTACATATAGATTGATCCCTCAAAATATTGGTATGTAGGTAGCGTGCCCACACACAGGTTATGAAGTGCATCCAACGTATCCTTTACACACTAACCCATTTTAGCTATTTGATAAAGCTCTATTTAATTTCATAAAATACAAAATCACATGAATAATAATCTCTAAAAGGAGTTATGATGACAATGAGGATTTGAAATTTGGTACATAAACTCACATAGATATGACAAATAAAACCTAGAAAAAGCAAATATCCATGAATAGTTTGGACAATAGAAAGAAGACCAAGACTATAACATTAGATAGTAGGGTGTCCAATTTTTCATGGTCGTATCTAATCAAGAAATGAAATCTATATTCTTGTTTTCAATAGTCTCCCAAGCCTTCACACAGATTTCCAAACCCTATCTCAATTAGAATGACATAGCATTATATAAGTTTAATTTTCTCTCTCAATACTATTTTTAAAAAAACCCTAACTACAATCAAATTTCACAAATCAATAACTTATTTATTTCATTTTATTTACTAATTTTATCTACTCAAACCCATTTATTATTTCGTAATTAAATATCTAATTTCCCAAAAAATAATAAATTATTTGGTGAACCCGACATACTTCAAATTTCACATAAAAACCCTAAAAACCCTAGGGTGAATTCCTAGCTAATTTTTCCCATTAATTTTTTAATTTTGCCTTGAATATTAAAATAAAAAGTTCCTCTCATTATTTAAAATTTTCTATTAATTTTTAAAATAATTTATTTCAAACCCTAGTTTTAGATTAAGGTAAAAATAGGTTTTGAAGGGGCCCCAAAACCTTGTACAGATTAAGAAAGATAGGCATTAAAAATCGCTAGAAGAGGCAAACACACTAAAAAATGGTAACTAAACCACGTTTTACATGGACCTGAAACCAACAAGAAAACCAATTAAAGCTCCCCAGGTTTTAAAAGGACCTGAAACCTAAACAGAACCAGGCAAACAACTTGAACGCACAAGAACAGCGAAAGCAGAACCACCAAACCCATCATTTTAATGAGCAGGGCTCTTCCATGGCTTAGGGTTTCTTCATTTTTCCCTATGCAGGGCACCATGGCTCAAACACCAACCACAGAGTTTTCCCTATGCAAACACTAAAGCTTTGCATACCAGAACAAGATGGTCGTCCACCTCAGGTAAGAGAACCCACCCAGGTTCCACCCTCTATCCTACAGACCAAAGCAATAAAAAAACATGCAAAATGACAAAACTCTACATTAAGCACCACGTACCAATGCATTGCCCAAAATAGACATTTCAAACCCTAGTTGCATCAACTAACTCTTAGTAATTTTCCAAGAATTTACAATCATTTTATGAATTTTTAGTTTAATATTAAAATTAGAAAATCAATTTAAAATTCAAAAATTTATAGTAAAAAATCAAAAACATTTAATTTTTCCAAAACTCTATTTTCATCTACTAGGTCCCATTAAATCAATGATTTTTGACTAAATTTTTTATTTTTCAATTGCATATTTAACTCATAAATTCAAATTTCAATTTCAAAATTCATAGTATTTTGAAAAAATATTTTTGAAAAATCATTAGTTGCATATAATATCTCCTATTTTTCTTCTTGAGGTATCACATTACATGTTTGGGAGCTCTATATCCTTTCTGTGCATATTCTAGTTCCTTGTTTAGATTATCTCAATTTAATCTTTTCTACTATTAACTAAGTTGTTTTCCTTATGCCACCTAAGTTCCTTGCATTTCTTCCTTCAAGAAAAAGTGCAAGAATTAGTGGAAATCCTCTTGAATTGGCTCATATTCCTTCAACTTGACCTTATACTGTGGATAAACAACTAGTCCAGATTCCATCTATAGATTCTACACATCCAGATTACACCAATTTAATCAGAATGATTCAAACAATTAACAATATGAAAATACCAATGATGAGGTACACATTGATGCTCATGCTCCACCACATTGGACTACTGATCCAATTCTACCCATTATTGATAATGAAGTACTCAACAAATATTTGATCCTCCAAAGTTTTAGAGAAAGACTCAGGGAACAACCTTAAGATCACACTCTTATATTACAATCTCTCATGGAAATCAAAAAGGCTAAACAAGTTGAATTTTCCATTCCTATAGATAAACCAATTTTAAATGACACTATGGGGTCATCTATGTCTCAACAACCCCCTATAGCAACCCAACCTACTTCTATGCCACTAGTTACAGCTAGTGCATTCCTATCTCTTGATGTGGTAGCCCTTGTGCAAGAGATAAGATATCTTCAATCCAAGGTGATACATCTTGAGCAAAGTGCCACTAGACCTATACATGATTTGGATTATTTTACTCTTATAAACACACCATTGGCATGTTGTATTATTTTTTCACCCTTGAAACAATGTTTCATTCAACCTAAGCTTACTCTTTATGATGGCAAGGGTGATCCAGAGACACTTTTGAGATATTTTCACATAGAATGCTTGGATTACATGCCAAATGAATGGATATTAACCAATATATTTTCATAGAGTCTAAAGGATTATTCTTTAAAATGGTTTCATAGTCTACCAAAATAATTAGTCAATGCATTCAATCCTTTAGCTAACATGTTCCTAGCACATTTTAGTATCAACATTAGTGATAAGGTGTCTTATGTACAAATTTCACAATAGAAATATAAATCAAATGAGCATCTCATAGACTATGTGCGTCAATATAAGATCATCTTGGATAAGATGGCTAGCCCCATGGTAGATTAGGAATTACAAGATCTATTCAAACAAAGCCTTCTACTAGCATTGCATGAATCTATTATGTTCAAAAGATTCTCTTCCTTCACTTAATTATGTCATACATTAAAGGAAAGAGAACTAAAAATCATTTCAATAGGCAAACTCAAGTATGTAAGAATTATAGATGCAATAAACAAGAGTAATAGTAAATTCCCATACAAGGTCAAAGTCAATGATAAAAAGAATCAAAATCAACCAACAATCAATGCTACTTCAAAGCCCCCTTAGTGTGTGGTTTTATTAACACCTCCTCGACATGCATTTACCAATCTACCTGTTTCTCCAGCTAGAGTTTATAGTAGTTATTAGAATGTAACATCATCACTCTCCATCATATTTAAAAAATTGACCCAACAAAGCCTCTTCCATAGGGATATGATCATCATGCACTTTTTGATTTTCACAGGGCACTAGGCCACACTACAAACAAATGCATCAATTTGAGACATAAGATACAAGACTTGATAGATGAAAACCTACTTAATCTTGTCACTTTAGTTAAGCCTCTAAAGGTAAAAATAACACATGATAAAGATTTGAAAATATTCTCAGATCTATTTCTATAGCATTTTAAGCAAGAGAAAGGAGACACATGAGGTGTTCACCACACATACCATCCACATCCTCCACTAGTTACATACTAATCACCTTTAATTGAGTCACATCCTTTGAGCATTATGATAGATGTGTATGAGTCTAGGGTTCTAACTAGACCTTTAATATCCTTCTTAGATCATGAGATTCTTGAGGAGAATTTATAATATAATGCACTCTTTATTAGAGCACATATTCATAAATAACCAATTCATAGTGTTCTCATTGATAATGGTTCCAGTGTCAACATGTGCACCACTACATTATTATAGAATTTAGGATATTTAGAGTAGGATATCAATCTAATAGATATAGTTATTAGAATATTCATTGGGAACATACATAGTTTGATAGGTGAGATTATAATTCTTTTACAGACTAGTCCAACACATGTGACCATACATTTCACCATAGCTCCCAGTGAAGGAGTTTTTGATATGTTACTTGATCACCCATAGATTTGAAAAATTCAAGTAGTACCATCTACTATTCATAGATTCATGAAATTCATTCATGCTAATCAATTTATTATAATTGGTGGAGTTCCATATGAGTTACCACTCCCCACTTCAGAGCCATCTCTTTTGTAGTCACCAGTTCCATCTTCTCCACTGGTTTTAGTTTCCCCACTAGGTACAGTTCTTCCTCTAGTATATATGTAGACATAGTTGAGGCATCCATCACTAGTATACAGGGTTCATACACCTCCATATATTTGGGATTATAGATAGCTTCTAGCTACAATATTCACACCCAGAGCAGTTTCACTGAGATCTCATGCATCTACAAATAGAGCACATGGTCTGAGAGCTTCTACTACATCCATATGGGTCCCTAAGAGCCCTAAAACTACATCAACTTCTTAGAGTTACAAAGGGACCCCACAATTAGTTTCTAATTTTGAGATTTAAAAACATTTACAATGCACACGGATTTCAAAGTTAGTCTTAGCCTTTCCATCATGCTTCATGATCACACATGATACCTTTGTTTGATACATGATACCATGATAGGGATTCTCATTCGAGATTCATTGGTTAGTATCATTTCTTCTCATAACTCTTATATAGCTTGTTTCAAAAATACAAAAATAATATAAAATATAAACAATACCAAAAACACCAAAAACATGTATATATATAAAAAAAACCTTTTAATTGTATGAATCATCCATGCTTTACATTGATGCCTCTATGATAGACTTACATTTGTTATTCTATACTATTGTATGTTGATTTAGCTACATTACCATGATTCTCTTGATCTTCTTTGAGTGTGTGTAGTGACATCAATATCTCTGATTGCTTCACTCTACCCATTGAGGGGGCATCCTACTTCTACATTAGAGATACACATTGATATACATACGCATTGGAGGCATATTCTACATGAATACACCATCCATTTTATGTCATTCTTACACTACACACTCTAAGTTATCATGATAATGTACATTACTTACTACATTACATAGATTACTATATCGACATTTTACTAGTATCCAGCACTTATGTATATCTTAGCATATACCTAGTCCTGTACTAAACATGTCTTGCATACTTTCACTCTTGCTTTGAATAGTTATATGTGATTCTATCTTTCTAGTTATTACATGTTTTCTATTTTTACTTAGCATAGCTTTTTGTATGGTATTTATAGTTCCTACTTATCCCCTATTTGTGTCTTAGGAAATTTTACAATGTCCTCTTCTATTCATGTGTGTGTCTTAGGACATTCTCCAATGTCCTTTACCTATGCTCGTTTATGTTATTATGGCTTCCACACCAAATTGACTATTTAAATTTTATGTGTATGTGGAATTTGAATATGCGTTGCATACTTGATTTTTAGTTTGAGTGACATGAGCCCATGTCCACTTTTTGATTGGCCCCTTGGCCACCCTTGTATAATTCTTGCTTGTTGCTTTATGTGCTTGTTGCTTGATTACTTTAAATTGCTTGTAATTTCATGATCCATATCATGAATTTTTCCTATTTTGCTGGATGCCATGATGGAATCATGCTCTATCCCTCTAGTTAACAACTAACAAATAACACTTTTGATCCTAGTTCAATACATGGCACATGTTATTACATTATTATATCTATCTAGGAATACCCCTTTTGATCTAACAATCTCTCAATACAAACCATGTTATATCTTGTTGATTATCATTGCTATATAATGTATATTTCTAGATTAATACACTTGTAAGGATCTTTCTTTTGAGGGAAGTCATTTCAACATCTTCATTCCTACCCTCAAAAGAGGGGGTAATAAATAGTGGTTTTATCATAGAGATTATAGCTTCTAACGGTTGAAAAAGTAGTTTTTATAACATAGAATAGAATCTAGACATTAGACAAGACATAATAGACTAGGTAGACAACAAAGAATCCAAAATAGTTACTAGATTTGGCCCTAGATAATAGAACCAAAGTTAGACTATAGCACCAGATAGTAGGGTGTCTTATTTTTGGTGCTCCTATCTAGATAGAAGAAAAAATATTTTTTCTAGAAATAGATAGAAAAGTGAGTTCAGTCATATGTTTAACATCTCAGTATAGTCTAGATTCAACATGTTTCAATATAGTTTTTACTTAGAGAATCCATATATAGTGGGAATCCTGCGTGACATGATAGATTTCACTTCCAATTTTAGACTAGGTAGTTGATATAACCTGCAGATCAAAATTTGTGTTCTAGACACTAGTGATTGGGGATAATATATGTGGCACATTAATCCTCCCCCTTTTTGGAGTTTAGTTTTTTTCCAAAGCATTTTTCAATAGTTGTGTGCCTTACTCCATCTATAGGAGGTTGACATATTTTTTCAAGTTTGGCTTTCATACAAGCTTAACTTCTCAATTTCTTGAGTTGGCTTCCACATAAGATTATTACACTAGTTTTGGAGTGGATTTTCATACAAGCCTAATTTACATCTTTCAAAATGACCAATAATGACCTAGTTTATACATACATTCAGTTATCTATGCCAACATTATCAGATCATAATACATTCATGGGATTCAAGATTCATCTCATATGACATCTATTGTATACTGGTATTAATTCATAACTTCAATTCATGGGGTAATGATGGAGCCAAAGGGCCAACTTTTATATTCTTGAGCCACCTATTCAAAGGGATTAGACATATAGTTCAAACATCTATTGGCACACACATGATTCATTAGCTTCACTTAGTGGGCAATGATAGAACCAAAGGGATAATCTTTGCATTCTTGAGCCACATATTCATAGAGATTAGACACACAATCCAAACATCGATTGACACACGCATGATTTGTTAACTTCACTTAGTAGGTAATGACGGAGTGAAAGGGCCCACCTTTTCATTCTTGAGCCACTTCTATGGAATTGATTACTCAACTTTGTTCATGATATTAATTTATTTATAATACACACCTATCATAATCTATCATCACAATAGGTTTTGTATTGGTTCAAATACCCAATGTGGTATATTCATTCCTTTCTCTTCTTCTTTCTCTTACCCAAATTTTGTACATTCTTATTTTAGATATAACATATATAGTAAGGACTGATTTACTCTATGTTTTCCATTGTAGATTCACACTTCACACTATGCTTTCTCTACACACATCCAACATCACATAGCTTCATGAGCTTCACCTTTACAAGTAAGTTTAGGTATGCTTTCTATTTTTCCTTTTTCATATTATTTTTATTTGTTGTATCACTAGAATAAAGAAAGGGCAAATGTAGTCATATAAAATGTGAAATTTGGTAACTTGAGTGTGGCTAATGACACCTAATCCATAGGTCCATCTTGCTTACTCTCATGACCCTTATAACCATGTTTTCACTGATTCCGACTCATCTATAGACTCCTAAACTAAAACCTTGTAAACTTAGACTTATCTTTCCATGCTTAATCCATCCCCCTAGGTCATGGACCCTTTGAAAAATAGTACCCAAACTTGGACTACAATGTTGAAACCCAAGGTGTCTTATTTCTGACACTATTATCCAAGTGCATTTTGGCTTCTAACTATCATATTATTTCGAATCCTTATCCTAATGCATGTTGGCCTACCAAAAATTCATTTAACCCACAATAATTTAATCCCATATAATAGGCCATTAAAAGTCTATTTAGAAGGTTTGTCACTCATTTACAAGAGAGAAATAAGAATACAAGAAAGACTACTCAAGCACTCTCCTTTTTCTCTACATATACACATCCAATTATATTTCAAGCTTATTCAAACCTCTATACCAGTCCCTAGTCATTTAAAGTACACCCAATTTTTCATTTACTTTCATTTTCATCACACTATTACACAAATCACTTTAATGGGAGAACTAAAAATACCTTGATCCCTCCTTGGAGTATTGGTATGTAGGTAGCATTCCCACACATGGGGTGTGAAGTGCATCTAATATATCATTTACACACTAACCCATTTTCTCTATTTTCCAAAGCTCCATTTAATTATATAAAATACTAAAACGCATGAATAATCATCTCTACATGGAGTTACATTGATATCAAGGATCTAAAATTTGGTACACAAGCTCACACAAATGTGGCAAATAAAACCCCAAAAAATAGATCTTTGTGAATAGTTTAGACAACAACGTCAAGGCTAAGAGTATAACACCAGACAACAAGGTGTCCTATTTTTTATAGTCCTATCCAATAAAGAAACAAACTCTATATTTCTATTTGTGATAGTCTCCCAAGCCTACATATAGATTTTCAGACCATGTCTCATTCAAAATGTCATATAATCAGATACATTTAATTTTCTCTCTCACTACTATTTTTAGAAAATACCTAACTAAAATCAAATTTAAAAAATTAGTAGCTTATTTATTGCATAGTATTTACTAATTTTATATACTTAGACCTATTTATTATTTAGGAATTAAACATCTAATTCCCAAAAAATAATAAATCACTGTAATTCTAGTGAAAGTCCTAGCAAGTTGACATAAACCATAAGCTCTTTTGGGGGTCTTTAAATAAGTATAACCCAAGTTTCTACATTGAAATTTAGAGCTATGACTTGCACATGATCCATGGACCTTCTGTAAGGTATGTTTCACAGTCATTACAGTCAAATAATTTTACCATGAAAAACATGTTAACCATTGTTCTCACATCCACCAAACCATTCAAGTCCCATTTCACTTTAACCCATGCCTTAATTTTTTTTATATTTATTCTACTCCTAGGGAATCTAATAGAAGGGTATCCCCTATCCCTTTAAAGTAATGATTCATAATAGTGTCCAAAATCTAGAGTTAAACCACCACTTCTTCCTTATAATGGAAAATAGTTACCATATTGCCCTCCACAATATAATTATTAGGCTTAAGTATGGATTCATCAAGAAAGGGTTTGTAACATCTTTCCCATCCATTCAAAAAATTTCATTACTAGTTTCACAATCCATATTGTGAATGCCTTTTCTAGTTTAATAAAACAAAATTGTTAATGTATAAAACAAAGTCAAAATTTTAAACTAATATTTAATAATCCTTATCCAATATCAGAGGGTGATGTAAACTAGACTATAATATAAACAAGAATGTTCTATAAAATTAACATAAGATTAGTCTAAAAATTGGAAAGGATTTCTTAAATGTGTAGTTATATTAAAATGGGGGGTAGGGGAGGGGTATGTACCTTTAAAGTACCATGGATATGTTGAAGTGGGAAAATATACCCTACATTTTAATTCCTCTCATATACCTTTGAAGTACCATGGTTATGTTGAAGTGGGAACACACCCTAAATTTTAAATCCTCTTAAAAACTATTCTATTTAGTATAAAGCAAAATTTTAAGCATTACCCTCTTTGATCAATATCATATGTTGTTTAGATTTAGAATTTTATCATGAAAGGATGAATCAATTAGAATTTTTTTAATCCATATGTGATCTTATTTTAAATTTTTTTAGGTGTGATGATAGGATTCAAAAAATACAATTGATAAATATTCTAAAGGCAATATTTATTTGTGAAACTCCATGCTTTTTGAAGTCATTTCTAAAGTGAAAGGAATTTGAGTTACATTTGACATGGGAAGAGTTTTTAAAATATGCCTAATTCAAAATGAAGTCCCAAAATAATTAAAAATATAGGCCATATGCATGGGAATAAGATAAAGGTTTTCTTATAGATATAAGAAATGAAATCCAAGATAGGTTTTCAAGTATTGGGTCATATAGATTGGGATCCGGTGAGTACAATAATATATGTGGCATATTTGTAAATTAATAGTTATATTATTATTATTTTGTTTATTAAAGTAAAATTATAAATTTATAATTAAAATATATTTTATGATAAATTATACCCTATAAATTATATTATCTTTGTACATGTAAATTCACCAATTTCAAAATAAGTATTGGAGGAAGATCTAAAATATATTTTGTTACATGGTTTGTAAAGCCTCCCACAAAATATTTTATATCAAAGGGATAAAATGGCCATTAATTATATTTATAATCTAATCTTATTGTATATTTAAATAGGAGGATAGAAAAATTAACTTTGTTTTTAACAAAATGTGATATTTTGTATATTATTTTTATTATATAATATCCATATAAAATATGTGTATATTTATCTTAGGATTAAAGGGATTTATGGGAGACTAGTGAAAATTACATGGCATAACACATCACTAAAATCATAAACCTAACATTTCATTCTGTAAATGTCAACATTCTTGACTTTAAAAAAATAGAAGATACATTGATAACTCGCTAGCTTTGTTTTAGTTCTATGTGTGAGATTAGTGACAATTTTTTGGAATCAAGTGTGCCTAGGTTATTGAATACTACACATTACTAAGTACATGTAACTTTTTTCATTTGTCTAATGTCTAAGTTAAACTTTATTTGACCTATGGATTGTATTGGAAAAATGTTTACTTGAAAGTATACCACAATCGATAGAGCTCAAGAAAATAAATCTTAAGAAAACTAATGGAACAACAAAGATAAAGATAATTAACATCATCAAATTTGATGATACAAATCAAGCAAGGGGAATGGATTATATCCAATTCACTTTTATTTTAATAGGGTGACTTAGCCAAGACTCTTGTTATAAGTGATTGCTCATGATATTCAAGAAATCCAAAATTTCCATTGGGGAGTATTATGACATGTTTCAACATTAATTTCCAATTTGATATTATTTATTTTAGATATATTTGTGCTATCAATTGGTAGGAATAAATTTTATTTTTTTAAACCATTATGGGGTATTCTCTCTCAGAGGTAAGTTCTTGAATGTTATAGAAACCACCCATCGATATAAAATGGATAATAAAGAGTTTGAATCTATTTAAAATGTCCTTGGTTTAAAATAAGATAAAGTATACTACATTATTAAAATTTTAATATATGGCCATCTGATGACCACTATATGATAATGAATGACCAGTGTACACATTTTATGTTAAGAGTTTTTTAGTTTCTAAATCAGATAAATCCTATTGAATGTAATATTTATGTCTCATTTGTTATCCTAAGACACTGTAGGATAATTTTATGTCTGACAAATCCTATTGAGTGAAAATAAATATTAAATGTACATATTTATCTTACTAAAAATACATGATAATGATCCAATCATTTTTTGAAAATCTATGAATTTATATGTTATGATTTGTATAGATTGTGCTTTAACTAAATTAAATCCTACTATAAAACCTTGGTGTCTATTTTGGACCACCTCACTTAAAATTGGCATAGTTTCCACCTTTCAAATGTCTCCAATCCATCAATGAAAAATTTATGTTTTTTAATTAATCCAGAGGCTTATACAGTGGTTAAAGGCCCAAAACATAATCTCATAAGAGACAAGAAATATAATATGTTATTTAAAACAATTCAACTACTGACATGTTCTTAATAGGTTACTTGCTATTAGGTTGGTCTATGGCATAGAGGCATCGAATGCATGGGCTGATATGTGGCTAGACAAGTATCTAGAAAATGTCATGGGTATTATGTCAATAGGCCTCTCTAACACCTACTCTTATTCTAGTTTCTATATTTAACCTAACACAACCCTATTTCCCAAGTCTATTTTGGATAAAGATGAGATGTATATTTGATGCACCCATCACTTGAGATTAAAAAATTGATTCTAGTTAAATAGTTGCAAGTAATTTTGATTTCTTTATTATGGTTTGGTTTTAGATAGATTGTAATATTGATGCATAAATAAAGTGATATTAAATGTTCTATTTCTAGATTTAAATTCTATAGGAAAAAGGAAAACAAACAACAATTTCTCACTAGGGAACTCTATTTTAAAAATCAAAACCCTTTAGGGACCTATCTTCCAATAAATTATAACTTTGTTTTATACATTTATGAGAGATTTAAATATATTTTTAATTGAAGAAATAAAATTTAGGTAGTGGAAAATAATATATGAAAACGTATTCAATAAAATATGGATTGAAATATAGTATATCAAAAAATTAATAAAAAATACATAGATTGAAAATATATTTTGGAAGACATGAACATGGTTAGAACACATGCATGTCTACAAAACCAAATATTTAATGAGAATCTATGTCACTAATGTTCCAAAACCTTCAGGTTTTATTTTTTTTTAAATATCAAATATTACCTAGTAGGTCACATTCCATTGTCCTAGGTAGGGTAATTTATTTAAACTTGAAGGGCACCAGACCAACAATGCAAAGGCCCTATCAACCATCATAGATATGAATCCATCTCTCTAATTATGTATCTCTATACATCACCATCTGACCTATTATTGCTATGTTCATCCCCGTTGGTGTCATTTCCTATATAGTATAAACCTACATGCCCAACACACATCCTTGTCATCTCTTCAGATAACACATCCCTTTACTATTATATATGGTTGATTTTTTCAAATATTTTAATTGGGAATATTATTAAAATATTTAATGCCTATAAAATTTTCAAATGTATATATATGTTACAATAATAATATAAATATATATTTTTAATAAAATAAATACTATAACACTATTAATATTAAATTTTATTATATATTGAAATAAACAAATATAGATGGAACCTTAGAATGGTTGGAGAGGAAGATGGTACAAGATCTATGTCTGTTGAAGAAAATTCAAGGTATGGATAGGAGGGGGAGACACTAAGGGGAGATGACACCTAAACAAAATTTGGGTTTCCTTATAAGCTATAATGGATAGATAAAGTGGCTACTAAGGAACCAATAGATGGATCTAATGAGATTCTAAGATTAGATACCATAATGGATGAGAGTATTTTTTTCTACATGTGCTTGATTCAATTTTTTAAGAGTGGTAGAGGTATGAGTAGAGGTAGATGATTAGAACAAGAATTTCATAATGAACTGCACTACAATCCATACATTAAAGTGGCTATAAGTCATAGGCATGGGCCACCTCTTCAGTTGAATAAAATATTCCTAACCATTTATGCATCCTTTTCCATGTTTTTCTTATCTCCGCTACCCATTTCTGCATCTCTTTTTCCATATGACTCAAAAATAATATTTTTTTATTTCCTAGTTTTCCCTTGACTTTACATTTGATTCATCTAGAATGGGGTGATGCCTCTTCCTCTTCCTCTTCCTCTACCTCTACCTAATCTTTTAAAGTATTGACACCACTCATTTCACCCACCATACCCTTTTCAATCCCATTATCCCTCTTGAAGAAATAATAGAGATCCATTTTATTATCAAAACACCCCTATCAATCTCATTATAAATCATCCCTCATAGTTTTTCCTCCTCTTTTTTGTAATCAACCTAGAAGTTTTGCACTTATGCATCATGAATATTATAAAGGATAAAAAACACATGCAATGATTTCTTAGAGTATGTGATTAGGTTTTTAAATTATTCATTGACTGATGCCCTTTAACATGTCTAAAATTCCTAAATAAATAGGCTTGACCATTGATTATAGTGGCATTAGATGGACAAGGTTTGTGTGAGATCAATCCATGGATTGTTGCTCAAGAAAATAGGAGGTGACACAACTATGGGTGAATACAGTACACACTATAACTTTATATTGATGAAATGTATTTATATAATTTAATAGTCACACACATATTTAATATCAATATATACATTATAAATCCTTTCAAATACTTGATCACACAATTAAATAAAATATATAAATAGATACATCCTCACATTTCCATGATGGGTAATTTTAAAACGATGGATTTTTTGACCATGTCATGATGTTATATATCTATTTTATATTTATTACAAATGAGGTTTTAATTTTTAACATGGTTGTGGTGTTTTTAATTGTAAGCAAGAACATGTACGTTAGGGATATAAATAAAAATGTAAAAATAAATGTGTATGTCTCATGCATGTTGTCTCTTAACTCATTTAAAAGGTTTAGGATAGTCTAGGGTGTCTAGGTATTAGGTTTTCATTAGTAAAGAATCACAATATATTATTTATAAAATTAAAAATATTACACACATATATAAATTATTATATTTTAATTTAATACATAAAAACACACACACACACACACACACACACACACACACACACACACACACACACACACACACACACACATGTATATGTATATGTGTGTGTACACACACACCCATACATACATACATACATACATAATAAATACTATATTGTATTATTATATATAACTTATTTTTATACTACAATATATAGTAATATAATATGTATAATATGAGGGAATGTATAAGAGAGATAAAAATAGTTGCATAAGATAATTAGGGTTGCCATCTCTCTATCATCTCTTGATAAAAAAACCATATATATGTGATATGGTATAACTTTAAGGGTGGTGGCATCTTCAATTAGCTTTTGTCTATTGTTAAGAGTTGACAAGGACATCACAAACACTAATTCAATTATAATGGGGCTCCATACTGGCTAGGGATTTATTAATATTATACATTTTTATATGGTATATATGAATTTTATATATTATAATATATTTATTCTATATATTATATAAATATCAATATATAATTAAAATTGATCATTATATAAAATAGTATAGTAATATTTAATATTATATATTAAGTATATGGTATATAAAAATATTACATAGTATAATATATCTATTTTATATGTTAGATAAAATTAGATGTAATAAAAATAAAAATATAATAGATTACAATATAATTATATTATTTTATATTTGTAATATTATTAAATTATTATACACATGTAATATATTTATATCATATATTACTGTATTTTAACATCTGTCCATGGCCCCTCAAATGTTTGTCTAAGCAATTGACCACCTTTTCAATATTTGTTTATTCATTTATCAAACTAAGAAAGGGGAAGGGTCTTTTGTTATTTACCATAACTAGGTTATTTTTAAAAAAATATTGTATATATTAGATAAATATAGATATAGAATTTTAAATGATAAATATATAAAATATTATAGTAATATTTAATATTATATATTAATTATATAGTATATATAGATATTATATTATATATATTAAATAAATAAATATATATATATATATACTTATAAAATATAGTAATTTTATAAGAATATAAATATAAAACATTATAAAATAATTATATTACTTTATATCTATAATATTATTAAAATATTATACACATAATATATTTATATATCCATTTCACCACCTTTTAGTGTTTATTTATTCACTTATTGAGCTATGTAGATGCAAGGGGTCCTTGTATATTCATCTTAACTAAGTTATTTAATAAATATATTGTACAAACAACTAAATAGGGGATATTTTACCAACAACTTCATATGTTTTCTTGGGAATTCAGTGAAATAACGTCTCCTAATTACTATCACCAACAACTTCGACCATACTTAGTTTACGGTGAGAGTAATGTAAACTATTACATATAGATTTTAAGCATAGACATTTAGGTATATGTTAGATTAATAAATATTTAAATTAAAATCTTTTTTAAAACATATATTTGTACCATAGTCATTTAAATTAAACTGCATCATTTAATTTATCATAATGTCAATTTATGTAATTCAATATATATGCTTTCATAATACATTTAAATTGATATATGCTTTTATATTGATATATTAACTAGATTTTTTTTAACTAGAAAAGTGTCTATTAAATTGTAGAATGTTATGTTATTAATTTTTTTTTAAAGTATACTGAACTGCATATTTTTTGAAATATGTAAACAATCATTGGACAAGTATCAATTTATTTCATTAAATATATATGTTTTTATAAAATATTAAATTAAATATGTGTTGTTTTATTAGTATATCAAATTATATGATTTTTTTTTAATCATAAAATGATATATTAAATTGTGAAAATTTCTTTACTTTATTACAAATTAGTACTATTTTGTTTTATATATATATATATATATATATACGGTTGTATAATATTTAAAATATAAAATAATCATTAGACAATTAGTTTGGGCATTTAGCTACCTCAGAATATAGACATGCAAGTGCCTTATTACGTACAAAGCGATGAGTTTATTCTATAAAATAAAAAAGAAATCTTTTAGTTGATGATTACGACATTTTCATGCAATAAAATGACAAAAAATATTAATCAAAACACTTATTTACATGTTTATGTAGGTTCACTTAAATTTTGAAAAATTATATTAGTTATATATGGAATAAAATTAGATATATATAAATTAAAAACAAAAAAAAATTTACAAAATATGTACATAAAATTATGTAAAATATGTAATATAATTATTGAGGTATCTTTAATTTATATTTTAATATAATATAAACATTTAAATTATAATGACACTTAAAATATATGAATCAATAAAAAAACCTAAAGCACAACATTTATTTACATGTTTGTTTACATATTTATGTAAGCTCATTTTCAAATTTTATATATTACAAATTATTAAATAAAATAAGTTTTTTTTAAACTGTTAGATTTATGAATTTTATTTAGTATTAATAATATCTATATTTTTATTTTGTTTATGTTCATGCATCACATTTAATGTTAATAATATCCAAATTCATATGTGATATTATCTATTTTTTTAATCAGATATATTTGAACAACATGGCAATTAGGAGTCAAAAAAGTGCTATTATACTAAATGAGACTCCAACATGGTCTTTGATCATCAAACAACTATAAAATGATGATAATTTGAGTATAAAACATTTTTTCATTAATATTATGCATCACAACATGTAGAAGCCTCCTATGGTTGTTATAAAATAGGACTTAATGAACCGTTTCTCAATTATTGATCCTCAAACAATTTTCATCACAGGGTTTAAAAGTAATAAAACATATTCTAGAGGGTTTGGATTAATATATAATATAGTTGAAGATGATTTAAAATATGAACTTGAGTGTATATTAACTCCGAATGGAATCCATGTTCCCAATCCTAGGCCCAGATCACAATGTCAAAATAGGGTAAAAAGGATTCAAAATGTTAAATAATTCAAATCAACTTGATTTGTAAGTTTATATGTACATAATAAAATTCAAAGATTACATTTTCTATTGTTTGAATATTTTATGTGATTTTTTACTTAAATATTTGTGTGCAATATGTTACATGGTTTTATTAGAGAGATAACATAGAGGTAATTTTTGATATGTTTTATTCTAGATCAAAAAATTTATTATAATTACTATTTACTAAATGGTTTGTGATTCATATTTAATAAAATTTATATCTTATATTTAAAAAATATTATACGTAGAAAGTAGAATATTTTAAAATTAATCATTACTATATTTCTAATTTATTTTATAGGGCACCACCCATACAAATTAAAAACTCATGAGACGTTTTCTTCTATCCAATAATTTCCAATCTCAAATAATGGATAGTCATGGAAAAGAAATTAAAATAATCATGCCATCAAATTCAACATTTAGAGGAGAATACATGCAGATGATGACTTGAACTATAATAAAAAAAATTTACATCGATACAAAATAATTAGACTACTCAGGGTAGAGTATTAAAAAAGGGGATATTACGTAGATCCATGAAAAATAATGGTTTGGGGTAGGTTTTCATCTTAAAAATTATTGATAGTGAGGGAGATGACATTACTATAACTTCCTTTGGTTAGGTAGCAAATATATACTTGAAGCCGATTCAAGTCAAAAAATATATGCACTTTCAAATGGCACATTAAAATATGCCAACAATAAATACAACAAATAAAAAATCCAAAGGGAGATCATTCTCAGCATGATATCTTCTATTAAACATTGTTATGAAGAAGATTCTACTTTTTCATTATTCCAGTTTGAGTTCAAAAAAATTAACAATATTAAAGATGAAACTTGAAACACAAAGATTGACATTAGTGGGGTGTGTGTGTGTGTGTGTGTGTGTGTGTGTGTGTGTGTGTATTATTGACGCATCTCATTATAAAAGGATAGATGGAATCTCAAATGATAAAAGAACACTAATATTATAATATATCTTTGAATGCAACATCTAAGTAACCCTTTGGGAATGATTTTGCGATGAAGAGGGGAAACTAATCGTAAATATATGTACTTCTATGCCATAGTTATCTCCAATTATTTCCATCTAAAAGTGGAAATTACAAACATATAATGGGAAAATAATAGGGACCAGTTTGGACACACAAATTTTCATCAATCCAAACATCCATGAGGCACATTGGGTTAGGATATGGTTTGAATAAATTAGGAAAAATCTAAATGGGGCATCAATTAGTGTAAGATGGATTAAACATAAAATAATTCGGGACATCCATAAATTGGGAGTTTTTAGAAAATCAAATACATTTACATTAGATGCTACAATAATATACATTAAAATGACAAAAAAAATTTATCTTTCTTGTTTTACTTTAATTAATAATAAATAGTGTAAACAAATGATTCAAAATAATGATGTAATGTGGCATTGTATAAAATGCCACATTAATGTTCAAAACTGTTAATATAAGTATGCAATGAATTTTGTATTGGAGGATGCTATAGGAACAATATGGATGATGAAATTCGATGATGTTGGTATTGTAGTAATGGGTATCATAGCAAAAAAATTTCAAGAGATATCAACATCATCTAATGAGGTTTGGGATATTATTAGGAAAGTGTTATTCTATAATTACCATTTCATAGTTTCAACAAAACTATAAATTTACAATGACAAATAACAATTGAATTATACAATATTGAATGCAATTAAAGATGAATCTACACTAATAGATACATCTTTCTTGATGCATTTGATCCAGATTAATAGATATTAACTCTACAACTGATGCAATTAGTTGTATCTTGTTTTCAATTGCATGTATGTAATATGTAAATAAAATAGATTTTAAAAACCATTTATTGGTATTATTCATTTCAAACATTTTATTCACCATATCATAAAATATTTGATATACCTTTACTTTCTCTAAATTTTGTTGTAGACACTAGAAAACTATACACATTGGTTTTAGATGTTGAACTAACCCCTAAACCACCCTTGGAACCCCTCAGGACCACTTGATAGCCTTTTAAACACCAAACCTAACTCACCTTGACTAACTTTTACCAACTTAATCTTTGGCCTATTGACCACCAATGGTCACTTTGACCACCTAAACAGTTTAACTCCAACACAACTAAAAATTGATTTTTTATTTTTAGATATCTATTTCTTGTGCAAGATCAATTCATAGTGATGTTAAAAATAAATAGCTCGTTGAGCCTATTTTTGAACTTATTGTTTCACATATCCCTTCCTTATATAAAAAGAGAGGAGGATAAAGTGAAAAAGGATCTATAATCAAGGGAGGATAAATTGATGATTAGAGTCTTATGCATCAGAGCTTCTTATGTAGGTATTCTAGATTCCAATAATTAGCTTAGAGATCTAAAGCATTTCTAATCATCAATAAATATCCAAAGCTATTATCACTCTATTGGAATTAATCTAAGATACACAAAAATTTTCTATCCACTCACCTCAACATAATTTAGATCGGTGACAAGAAATATAAGTATCTATTATTTACTGATTAGTTACTTTATTTCTACCTCACAACCAACATCTAAAAAAACCCCACTTCCCATAATCACTTAGCAAACTTACTAATTATAACTACCTTTACCCAAACCAAAACCAATAGTATCAAATGATGATCACCCTACCCATTGATGATCTATCCATAACCATCGACATTTACCCAACTACCAATAGTTACCTAACTACTGATGTTTTCACTCCAATTGTCGATGGTCACTATGTGAAAATTACAAAAATAGGCATTTATAAATAACCAACCTTAACCAAAACCCTATTTATTAGTCCCTATCACTACACAAGTCCATAAATAATAAACTACCCACACTTAAACCTATTTTTGATAACTTAGCATTTATCTTTAATGTTATTTTGTTAAAATAAACATTTCTTTTGAAAAGTATTATTTCCCTTAATTAATTACTTTCATTTATGTTATGTAAACTTTATTAATAGAAAGTTTATTAACATTAACTTGTCTTAAAAGACTGATTGACAACCTCAAAGGAAGTCATTTACTTCTTAGATGTAGGTTGCTAGGCAATCCATCCTTTTACCCAACTAATCAACCATCTATTTAGTGATTTCTCATCTATAGGTCATCCTCCCAAGCCAAAGAGGAGTATCTACAACCATCTAGATCAACAAGCATAAACTAGATCTAACTTCTACTAACCTCACCCTTCTTTCAAGTTTTACTCTTTCTTCTTAAGTAAATAAACAAAATTTTAGTGAAACATTTATGGCACATGTGGTGGGACCTAGTTGCATCTAAGTGATTGTTCTTCTTGTTTTATATTTATTTAAATGAAATAAAACATTATTTTTCACTTAAAATTAACCTATCATATATTGTTTACCTTCATAATTAGTTCACATAGCTTAATTAATGAAGTAAATCAGTTGTAGCCTCACTTCTTTACACACACAAACGACACCAGTTACACCAAATCAAACATCATAACACTTGGAATAAGGCCCAACTAGGGTTTCATCCCCTATTGGTGACCTTCACCCATTAGCTATCCCACTTGGATGTCATTACCAAGCAGAGAAATCAAAACTCATCTCTCTAGTTGAGTATAATCTCTAGCAATTGGTATATCTTGGCTAAGCACTGGACACCCTTATCGTTATGATATGTGAAGTGAGGGGTAGGCCCCAATATCAAGACGCACATTTATTTATAATAAAAATACCTTTGAGAGACTAAACACAACCTAAAACCAACCATAGAGTTCTTTTCTAGTACCTGCTCTACAAGCCAAGTTGAGTCACATAATTGTAACTTAAGGCATAAGCCACAAGAGAGACAAAATGAACCTTAGGATTTAATGTGATTTTGTTTGTATTTTATCTTCTTTATTTTAAATTTTTATTGTCTTCTCTTTATTTGATTTGTAAGGAATGTAACCCCCTTGAAAAAACCTTATACCATCTTGTCCTCACCCACCTCATCTCAATTGCCTTGCCCAATGGGGAGCACTCCTATACTTTCTCTTGGAGATCCTAACTTTTTTAAACACATAGAAGATAAACCTCTTTCATTAGAGAATTACCTTTCATCAAGATCCAATTATTCTCCCAACCATACCTACAATCAACCCAACCTCACATATAACCAACCCAACCTCACTTATAACCAACCCAACCTCAATTATAATTAGCCCAACCTCACCAATAACCAATCCAACCTCAACTAAAATCAATCCAACCTCACCTATAACCAAACCAACCTCACCTACAATCAACCTAACCACACTTACAACCAATCAAAACTCACTTACAATCAACCCAATCTCACCTATAACCAACCTAACCTCACTTAAAATCAGCTCAACCTCACCTATAATCAAGCCAACCTCAACTATATTCAACCTAACATTGCCTACAGTCAATCCAACCTCATCTAAAACCAACTAATAACATATCAACAACCACTTGATCATCATAAACCAATAACCTTTCAACACCTATTTGACCATTGTCATAACCCATCTCAACCTCACCAATCTTTAGGTTACCTATCTCAACCATCATATCAACTACCTCAACCTTATCAAACTTTTGCTTATCTACCCCAGCTATCATATCAATTGTCTAAACCCCCTTTGTGGTAACCCTCTTTATCTCAAAACCAAGACTTGGTCTATCCCCTCAACTATCAACCAAACTTTTTAAAGCAATCTACCTTACCAACCTTATCAAATCCAACCAACAAATATCAACCCACCTTATTGACCTTACTCAGCCTCTCAAACTAGCCTACCTTATCAATGTTACCCACCATATCAACCTTATCTACATTTTAAACCTTACCCAACCTATGAAACCAACCTACCTTATCAACCTTACCCACCTTATCAACTTTACCTACATTTTCAACCTTACCCAATCTCTCAAACAAATTTACCTTATCAACTTTACCTACATTATGAACCTTACCTAACCTCTCAAAATAACCTACATTATCAACCTTACGTACATTATCAAACTTACCCAGCCTCTCAAACTAACCTACCTTATCAATCTTACCCACTTTATCAACCTTACCTACCTTATCAACCTTACCCACCTTATCAACCTTATCAACCTCCCCAAGTAAAACCAATAACTACTAATGAAACCATTCAAACCCACCAATTTTACCATACCTATGCAACCTATTAAATTAATCAACTATGTCAAACCAACAAACTTAATCAAATCAAATAATTAACTCATAACCTCAATATTCATTGGTCCACACTCTTCCTAGGTAGTATAACCCACTTGGGGAATCATATGCCTCAATCCTTAACAAACTCTTTGAGGATTCTATCATTAAACTTACTCCAATCAAACCCATCAATCATTATCTTCCAAAACCTATTTGGTTTATAGAGAATGAGTTTTGTGCTTATCATCATACAAATAAACATGTGGTAGATAGATGTGAGTCTTTTGATATGTTTTTCCAAAAAATTATTGATCAAAATGAGGTTTCAAAGGAGATTCTTTGTGTTCCCCCAACCTATCCTTGGATTTCTTCAAGAAATATATAATTGAACCTCTTTCTACACCCATTATTTTGCAAACCCATAAACAAATCCTTCAACATAATGAGGTCCCTTCATCAGATTTGGTCCGTAGTGAACCTATAACTAAGGAAACCATAATTCAAACCCAAACTAATCTACTTGTTGGCCAAGAATACCCTTCTTAACTTTCCTTTAAAATCATAATCAAGGAAACCAACCTACCTCATCAAGTTCCCATTTTAGTGGACCAACCTCAAATCAACCTACCTCCTCCACTCCCTCAAAAGGTGAAATCATCTGTAATAACCATACCTATTCCACCTACCTTTTGGGTGGAACCAATCAAAGCTACCTTACCCTTTCCACTCTGTATTTTAATGGAGAAAACCTCAAACCAGCCCAAGATATATCTTTCACCTACCGTTTTAGTGGAGCCAACCCAAACTCAAAAAACCTCGCCTCTAATTAATCTAACCTCACCTCTCTCAACTAAAACTAAAGCCATTCAATTCCTCTATAATCAACTCATTTTCTTCTATCTAATGGAACTATTTTTTATTTGATTCCCTTTTGAATAGGGTCAAATATTTGTCACCTTACCTTACCAAACAAACCAAATAGACAAGCAAACCCAACCAACAAATTGAATCAACCATCCATTCTACTTGTTTTATTATTTTTGGGAATATAGTGTTTAGTACCTAAACAATAAAGGGTCTGGAGTAAGGGGAAAATCTAGTTTAATATGTCAAAATATAGATTTTTATCTAATAATTTACATGAGGAAGAGAAATGAACTTATCTAAAAATAGACTAAAATGAATGAGTCAAGAGCTAGAAATTGAGCTGTAAGACTGGGACACTGTCATGAATATATATTTGTAATTCATTTCATAATTGGATAGGAGAACTAAAAGTGGATAGGTGTGGAAATGGCACTATAGTCCACCTCTACCATTATTGTCTAGGAGATCTAATCTTTCTAGGTTTTATTCACTACCTTGGTGTGAGCTTGTGTACAAAATTTTGGAGGCTACAAGTCAATATAACTCATTATAGGTCCATTTAAATATCTAAAAACTATATCTATCTACACACATGTTAATATAAATGCATCAAAAAAGGGGTAAAACTCAATTAGGGAAAGAATGATCACATGATCTAGAATCCCTACTATCCTAATCACTACCTACATTAACCCTCAAAGTAGGATCTTAGATCAAATGTAGTTCTCCCTTAGGAAACATGCATAATCAACATGCATAATAAATGTGATAGGGTTTAGGACCTATTAAGAAATAAAATATGACTATTAGAAAATAGTGCTAGAAAGGATAGGAGCATCAGGCAGTATAGTCCTACAAAATTATATTGTCCAGGACTCAAAAAAATAGGTTAAGACTGACACAAACCAAGTGTAGGGGTTCCTGAATGTATAGGTTAGTTGATTAAGATAACAAAGAGGTGATAAAATCTATAAATAAGACTAAGATAAGTAAAATAAAGACATGGCTAATATGAACAAGGCTCATATTCTTTAGTTGGAGTCTCCTATGAAAGGACTATGACAAGACATGATATGTGTGGTTTCTTAACCAATTTAGGGTGTATACATTTTACCCCCATTTATTCTAATGATGCAATGAAATTAAGTAATAGAATAAAATAAAGAAAAAAAATGCATACCTGAACTTGCCTATGTGAAGATAGTGTGTTGAAAAATGGTCCAACTCACTTCCTACTTAGGGAAGTGGATGGAGAATCAAATAATGCCAAAAAAAAGAAGGAATCCTTGAAATGGATGGCCCTCATACTAAATATAAATATGGAATCCATGTAATGATGGAAAAGGAGGGTAATGATTTCCCCCTGTGATAAATCTATCTAGAAATGAGAAATGCTTAGAGGCCCATAACTAATGTCTATCCTCTATCCCACACAAACTCATGTAATATAGAATATGTGCATATAATTTATATACTATGAAGAAAAAAGTATATCATGTCCCCACTTTCAATAATCTAAACTAGAACTAAGAAGTGCTCAAGGACCTAAAACCAATGTTTGTCCTTTGTCCCACATAAACTCATGTAGTCTAGGTTTGGGTAATGTTCTGGACTAACCATTGTAGATGATCATACAGTCTAACCTGGGTATAGTTGGGTATAGTCTAAAACTCTAGTAAATATGGAAGCAAAGAATGGCATGTCTTAACATTATAATATATATAATCTTGGATGATGAATAACATGAACATCTATGCCATGCCCCCAAATTTGGTACATGAGTGATGCATATGTATAGTCTAGTAATATGTATAACCACACATGATATGATTTATCATCACATGTCCCATGTGAAAATTTTTAGATCAAAATAATGTGATCTTCACTATGCCTATAATCTACTATTTGGTCTTATAACTGTGTCATGCGATATGAAGCTGTATGTATGAGACGTGTAGTAACATACATGCCCACAAATAGGTATCTAGTATAAATCTATATCAAAGTCACTATGAATCCATATAATAGGAACCAATGTATCTAACTAATTTATGTATCTATAAACTAAAGGTATGACCCTCTAAATGTCCTAAGTAATGTTGAGTGACCCATGTAATCTAAATCACTATATCTAACTAATCTGTGTATCTTTAAATTAAAGGTATGTCCCTCTGAATGTCTGGAGTAATGGTAAATGACCAATGTAATTTTAATCACTATATATTTTGATTGATATGAGCTGAATTTGATAATTTAAATATTAGAGGTATATGAACCCTAGTGTATCCATCTATGAGAGTGGATAGGCATACTAGATAATTGTAGGAATAAGAATAGTAGGAATGATTCCCCCTTTTAGGGAGAAGGATGACATCTTTGATAGATGAGGTTGAGCTAAAATTGATGACTAGTGGTGTAAGTAGAAATAAGGTTGGCTTGTTTTTAGATGATTGAAAGTTTACTTGATCAATTAGGCTAAATTATTTAATAGTTGAATGAGTCTTTGATTGGTTAGGACCAAGTTGTATGTTTAGATATAGAATAGGTATAAATATGTGTTTTTCATAGTAGTTGGATGATGTAGTAAGAGAGAAAGGCTTTTTTAATGTTGAAGGTATCATTATCATGATTTTGTGAAACAAAACAGTTTGAAAAATGGAGCTATGGGGTTCTAGTTATGGGAAAAATGGTATGTTGTTTTGAATGAGAAATTTGTTTGATATAGGAGAATTGGATTGATTCTTAATTCCTTTATGCATTGACTAGGTTGAGATTTGGATATTTAGATTAGGAGATATACCAAGGATATGAGCACTTTCCATGATCTAATTTGAGCAATTGGAAACCCAGGTTGAGGTTATTGGGGAGGTTACCCTTGTAAGTAGCTGAAGCGTGTGATTTTTTCCTATTAAGAAGCCTATTTTTTTGAGCTATTTTGAAGTGTTTTAGGAAATTTACACTAGTTCCATCACTTGTATCTAGGATTCAATGCTCTTATCTAGTGTTCAACACTATTTTCCAAGTTCTAGTGCTATTGTCTAGTGATAGTGTCCTTTTAGAGCACAGTTGTCCACTAGGGCTAGTTTTCTAGGATTTTGAGTTATTGCCTATTATTTTGCAACTTAGCTATTTTCCTTGGCATGGTTGATTGACATATATTCTATTTTTGGTGTTTTTACAAGGTGAGGTATAGATGAGGGATTTTTATAGAGGTTAAGTGATGGAGACACTAAGATTATTACCTTTGTTAGTGGATACGAGGGATATGATGGATAGGGTAGGGTTGGGTCATGTGTGTGACCTACATACTGTATAGTGGGATAGGTATTTGATTATAACCTTATGTTAGAGGTGGAATACAAGCACATGCAATTTATATCTTCCTACAAGGGAGATTACTATTACTCTAGAGGATGCAAATCATATTTTGCATTTTCTTGTTAGTGGTATGATGTGTGACTTTATAGGATGGCATGGGTGCTGATGCTATTGATTGTTCATCATTATATTTTGATGGTGTGCCTTCAGGCATACATTAGAGAGGTAGTGATAGTGATGTATTATTGTTAGTTATTGTGTAATTGAGTGCTCCATGTTTGTGAAAGTGGTTTGCCATGTTGTTGGCTTTATTTTTTGATGTGGATGGGAGTGCGGTGTTGATTACATATAAAATGCATAGGATCATGCATAGTATAGAGGTATATGGTACTATGCTCTCATGGGGTAGGATTATGCTTTCCCAATTATATAGGGACATTTATAGGTCTACTTATGAGGTATTCAGTGGTGGTGTGAGTGTGGATAATTTATTTTATTGTTAGGATTATGAGCACAAAGTGGTTATGTGGTTGATAAGATTATCAAAGGAGAGGTGGGCACCTCCACAGCCATTTAGAGAGTGATGGATGATTATGTTGACATCTCTCTCTTTTCCTCCTCCTCCGTTGTTGTTGTTGAGAGAGATATCTCTCTCTTTTCCTCCTCCTCCGTTGTTGTTGTTGAGAGATTTGCATTGTATATAAGTTATTTCTTGTTTAAGCTTATTTTTAAATCATATGGATAACATAGTGTTGAAATTTACATGTAGGTGGAGTGGGAGGTGCTCATGATGAATCACCTCCTAGGGGAAAAGGTCGAGATGATGGGTTCTAGGAGACCATCATTGAGTCAACACTCTAAGAGCTTATGCATCATGTTCCTAATGATGTGGTGAAGGAGGATTTCATAGAGTGATCAATAGTTATAGTTGGTGTTTATGCTGATTTGATTGATATAACTGCTATAGTGATAGTTGCATATGTTAGAGTAGTAAGAGAGAGTGATGAGTTGAGGGCTCAGCTAGATAGGCATAGGATGACTCCACCTAATTATAGATCAGTGAGTATGTAGATTATGGATGAGTACATGGATATTTAGAGGTGGTATGAAAAATTTCATGAGGAACATGGGTGGTTACGAGAGTGAGGGAGCTGGTGTAAGAGGCATTCAAGAACTCAAGGAGCTGTGGGGTCATCGAGTGCTATGTTGGACTATGGGACTAATAATAGAGGAAAGAGTGAGACTGAGAGTGAGGGCATGATGCCCATTCATGATTGATCATATCTTGATATGATATATATGTTTTGAAAACATTGATATATATATATATATATATATATATATATATATATATATATATATATATATATATATATATATATATATAGTTTTGATTTTGACTCATGCATACTATGTTATGGGATTTGAAATATTTTGTTATATTCATTGCATATGGTTATTTTAGAAGTAGTTGATTTGGTATTGATGTTGAGGCTATGTATGTTTGGTAAAATGGTACTTGGGATATATGATTTGATTATTTTGATAAGTGTGATCCTAGGTTTTTATTTTAATATGTATGGAAAGAATTTTATTTGTTTTATAATTATATGTGAGAAAAAAATTTGTTGGTTTTGCACTTGGGAAATTATTGGGATAAATTGAGCTGATTTGAGATTGGTAAATTATTTGGATGGGTTGAGGTGATTTAATGTTGGTAAAATAGGATTTGGTAAGATAATTTTTTTTGATAAGCTAGTTTTTGGCTATGGATAGATATTGGGAGTTAGGAATGTTAGTTGTTAGTATGTGGGAATGTAAGATAACACATTGTGTGCATTACTTCCCTGAGAGTGGCTCAAGAATACAAAGGCTATTTAGACCTTTGGCTCCATTATTACCTTGCTAAGTAAAGCTATGAACTGATGTTGGTATGAATGTGCATCATATCATTATCTCAAACCTGATGGCCAATTAAACAAGTGCCCATACTACTCATGCTATGTAGGAAAATGATATATATCTCATACTATATGTTGTGTAGTAACTATAACTAAATGTGGAGATTTTCCAAAATGTAACTTTATTCAACATCCAACAAGAACTGTGTGTTGTAAAGAAAGCTCATCTATCCATAATCATATACCCTATGGCCTTTTCTATGATGTGTATAACTAAGTAATAGATTGAGATGGAGCTAAAACCTATGATGGGGTCTCATTTAATCTTAATTATAGTGGATTCCTACGTGAGATAGGACCCAAAAAATTTAGCCATAGTGAATATTTATTGTGAGTAGTAGTCTATGATGTAGGTTCATTTAATATTAATTGTAGGAGTATGTGAGATACGAACCAAAAAATATGGTTGTAGTGAATATTTATTATGAGTAGTACTCTACTATGGTGCCTATGACTATGTTGGATATGTATAAGGAACTACACTATGAACTCCTTGGACTACAATGTTATAAGTAGGTTGTTCTCACTGTATAGGTTTCCAAACCTTATGAATAGGTGGAATAGGAGATCTCCTATGAGGTTCTATCCTAGAACTTGTATTACTCTCATGATGAGTGACTGATGATTCTCGTAAAGGAATGTCCTAGGATGACTCAGTCATGGATGAATGAGGTCTATAGTTCCATGGTGGAGGAGATCTCAGTGCCCCTTATGTGAATGCTATGATGTCATTATCAACACATCTAGTAATGCAATATTTGAGTTCATAACATTTATTATCTTTGTGTCCAAGGATACGATGATAGTTATAAAAGGGCCAATGTGGTTGTTTATGTAGGAGATGTGGATCTCCTCGATGAGTAGAAGGCAATGTGATTAACCTCCTCTCTAATAGTGTTGATAACATGATAGATGGGCTATCTTGATTTGAATCAAATTGTAATGGTTTGTTGATGTGGTTCTCTCTACTGCATACTATAGGTTGTACTCTAGAGACTAGCTCTTTGTTCTTAACTATTTACTTTTCTAGTTGTGGTCTCTAATCTTGTTTAAGACATGGTGGATGCTGGATGATAGGAGCTGTAGATACTACTATGAAATCTAGAGTAGTTTGATCAACTAAACCTACCTTAATCAATCCCAATTTCTTTTCAAAAGATAGAACTATATAGCAAAAGTGTAAAAAATAAGACTTTATCTAATACAGTAGATGCTTGAGTAGAGGTTGGTGAAGCCCCTTAATAAAAAATATGTTGAATCTCTAAATTTGATAGTTTGTATATCAATCTTAACATGTGATTCTTGAATCGTAAGATATAACCAATAATTGGCTCTGAAGTATTATGATGTAAAATTGTAAGTTTCTCATATGTAACATAAGGGCCTATGTTTTCCATGTAATGTCTGAGAAATGCATCCTCTATGTCATCATATATGTATAAGAAGCTAACAAAGAGTAGATAAAAGAACCAATTCTATGCTTCATCCACTAATGTCTACTAGAATAATTTATATATAGTCAAATGACTCACATGAGATGGCAAAGCTTTTCGAAAGACCTGAGGGTATAAAAATGGATCTCTAGTTCCATCAAATTGAGGCAATGATGGTATCTAGAAATGCTTAAGAAATATAGATTTTATGAATGTCTTCAGAAGAGGGTTACCATGTAAATAATTAGTAGCCATCCAAGACTTATAGGCCCTATTTTCCAAGGTAAGGAGATGAACTTGGTGTTGTAATTCACTAATTGCATGCATTGAAGAGATAATCTCTTGGGATGGTATATTAGCATCTTGAAGTAGTTCATTTAATCATTGAATTTGATTATTAATTTTAGCCATGGGAATACTAAATTTACCAATTAGATAAAAAAGAGGGCATCTAATCACTTGAACATTGGGATTAAAGGTAACTTGGACCTTACTAGAGGGATGTGGGCTACAATTCCCTTTAGGTGAAGAGTGAGAATTGGGTTCTAATATAGTGAGGGGTGGCTTGGGAGATTCATTGGTATCTTTATGTTTTAGTGTATCATATTGTAATTGAGTATAATATGTGCTATTAGTATGAACATGTGCATTATTTTAAATATAATCATTCATAGAAGTAGGAACAACATTTGGTAGTGCATTATGTTTGAGAGGAAGAGTGAGAAAAGAGTTTGAAACATGAGATTCATATTCTTCTTCACTATGTGCATAATAATAATCATTGTTCCATGTATTTTCACTATTTAAATATTGTTCATAATCACTCTTATTTTCATAATAATTTGGATGCTCACTATCATACTCATTATCACTTTTAGTGTAACTAGGGAGAGGTGTAAGAGAAGAATTTAATTCTTTTATAATATACAATAAAGTATCGTTTGAATTGGAATATCATGTGCATCAATGTTATCCATAATGGAGTGTATGCATTATTTTCATGTGAAATATGAGAAATAAGAGATGAAGAGTTTTTATTTAGACATTATTTTAATAAAGTAGGCTTAAGAGCATGAGATGCATCATTTGGACAATGCATTGACAATTTTATTCTATTGCATTTATATTGTTGTAATTTTAACATAGAGAGAGAGAGAGAGAGAGAGAGAGAGAGAGAGAGAGAGAGAGAGAGAGAGAGAGAGAGAGAGAGAGAGAGAGAGAGAGAGAGAGAGAGAGAGAGAGAGAGAGAGAGAGAGAGAGAGAGAGAGAGAGAGAGAGAGAGAGGAGAGGATCGGAGAGAGAGAGAGAGAGAGAGAGAGAGAGAGAGAGAAATTAGGTTCACATGGAAGCAAATTATCACCAATTATAGGTTCACTTGGAAGTGCATGACTAATTTTTTCATTTGGTGCATTGTGCACAGGAAAATGAGGTCAGAAGTATCTTTCCCGTTTATCAAATTATTTTCTTTAGAAGAGGGAATAAAAGAGATAGGTTTGAGAGAAGAAGATGCATCTACTTATACTTCATTATCACTATCATGTATATCATCATATGGCTCATTAAAATAACAGTATTTATATTCATTATAAATACAATCATTTTCCACATTTTTATCTAATTTGCAATTTTGCAAATTTGTCCATTCTTTGTCATAATTATGAGATTTTTTTTAGAAATTGATATAAGGGATGAGAGGGAAGAAGTGCCTTAGTGGCCATTTTAGTTATTTCACCAAAGAGAGTGTAAAAGTAATATAAAGTAAACTAATGCCAAAATAACTACTAACATAAAGATTTTGAAATTATGGTTGGCAAAGTAAACAATTTGCAAGAATTTCAAGCTATTTTTCTAAAAATTGTAAGGGAGGAAAACAAGGGGTTTGAGGACCTAGTTTTGAAATCTAGGGTTTTAGAATTTTGAAAAATTATGCCATTAATTTTAATTCTAAAAATAAATTTGAATATAATAAATACACAAAAATTAATACAAAAATAAAAAATTTGAAATTAAATTTTTGCACAAGAAAACTACTCATATTGAAAATTTGAAATTACTTTTGACAAAGTAAACAATTTACAAAAATTCCAAATATTTTTTCTAAAATTTGCAAGGAAGTCTTGGGATTTGAGGACCTAGTATAGAAATCTAGGGTTTTATAACTTTTGAAAATTATGACAATAATTTAAATTCTACAAATAGTTTTGAATAGGATAAATGCACAAAAATTTATACAAAAATCAAAAAATTGAAATTAAATTTTTGCACAAAATATGAAGGAAAAAACCTAAGGGTACCTAGGGTTTTAGATTTGTTCAAAGTAAGTTGGGTTTACCAAAAAAAATTATTATTTTTGGGAATCTAGTGTTTAGTTCCTAAACAATAAAGGGTCTGGAGTAAGGGGAAAATCTAGTTTAATATGGAAAAAATACAAATTTTTGTCTAATAATTTACATGAGGAAGAGAAATGAACTTATCTAAAAATAGACTAAAATGAATGATTCAGGGGCTAAAAATTGAGGTACAGGATTAGGACACTATCATGAATCTAGATTTGGACTTCATTTTATGATTGAAGAAGGTCATTTAAAGGGGATACAAGGGGCACTAATGTTTTAGTCTATCTTTGTCATTTTTGTTTAGTAGATATAAGATTTTTGGGTTTTGTCTAATGCCTTGGGATGAGCCTACACACAAAATTTTGGAGGCTAGAAGTAAACATGATCACTGTAGGTTCATTTCAATCTCCAAACCCTAAATTAATCTACACACATATAAACAACAAATGCATCAAAAGGGGGAAAAAATGGGTTAGGTGAAGAATGATCACATGATCTATAACCCCTAATATTCTGATCACTACCTATATTAACCCTCAAGCTAGGGTCTTAGATCAAATGTAGTTCTCTGTTAGGGAACATGCATAATCAATGCGCACTATAGATGTAAGAATGAATTTTCCCTAGGCCCTTTGTTGATCAAGCATGAAAGTCATGTGTGATGTAGAATGTTGATCTATACTATTGACTAATTTTTATTATGTAATGTGCCAAAGTAGTAAGTGCTAGATATAAAATGGCTTGTGAAGTCCTTTATATAGGAGACTCTTTATTTGCATCAGCTGACATCAGAAATCTAAATAAAACATAAGTGATGGGGTAATAAGGGTTTAACACCCATTAATTAAGAAAAAATGAACATTGGACAATAGCACCAGAAAGGATAACAGCATAGGGCACTACAGTCCTATAGAATTCTATTATCCAAGACTCAAAAAATAGGCTAGGACTAACATAGACCAATTCTAGGGGTTCCTAGAGGTATAAGTTAGTTGATTGAGATAATAGAGTGGTGATAAAATCAATAAACAATACTAAGATAAGTAAAACAAAGACATGGATAATGTGAACAAGGCTCATATTTTGCAGTTGGAATCTCTTGTGAAAGGACTATGAAAAGACATGATATGTGTGGTTGCTTAACTAATTTAGGGTGTATACACTACCTCCCTCAACAAATCAAACCAAATTCTAAGGAAAATAAACCAACCAAAATCAACCCACCATTTAACCTAACCATCACAAACTTATTTATCAACCTAAACTGAAATCAACCCATTGTGCGATATTTATTTTGTCTCCATCACCATTTCATCCAAGCTATCCATACATCACATAATCTCCCTCATTGGGACAACTAGACATTCTTATCCAACCTATATTTATTTCAAGATGATGTTCCCAACATCATTTCTAGACCTTAACCCTACCCAAATCTGATAAAAAAATGCTTCCCTCACCATACAACCATAAAGGAGAGCCCTCCTGAACCACTACCTACAACTTGAAATCTAACTAACAAATAAAAATTGATAACTAACAAGTAACCACCCTTGGGAGGCAAATAAAGTCATCTTCATCCTTCTTAACCACTCTTTACTAGCCAACATCTCTACTTGGGAGTCTTTTCCCACCTCAACATTCATGGAAAGAAAATTTTGGGTAATTCTCCCTTCAAAGGCTTAGACTAACCAAGAACCAAACTGAACATTAACCTTTTGTCTCCCAAAATTAACCAAACCAACCCTTAGAACTTATGCCTTATCTTACACCTAGCCTAACACCAAACAAACCTTAAACTTAACCAAATTTTTACCTTGAAAAATATTTTATCAATAATCCAAACCAACCTAAACTAAAAATTAAAACCATAACCAACCACCATCAAACCATAACCAACGTTATCAAATTTATCAAGACAACCTTGACCTTAACCCAACATTTAACCTCAAACCTAATCAAACCTTGAATGTCAAACACCTTTTAGGCCTCTTTTGATTAAAAATTTAACTGGCGGAGGTCACTATTGAACCATTACCAATCTTCCCTTTAACCTCTTTTACCTTTTAAATCTTGACTATCACTAATCTTTGATTAACCATTACTAGTTAACTACTAATCACCAGAGGTTTTTGGCATAACCAGAACCTTGCTCGAAACATTGCCTACACTTACCTAGCAAACCAACCCAAAGTAATACTTAAACCTACCTAACCAATGCCTACCAAACCCTGACCAAACAAAATTACAACTAACCAAAGTCTACCAACCATCACCTAACCAACTTTGTGGAGACAAATGGAATCAATTTGGTTTATTTTGCCTGCTTAACCATCATCATTTCAAAACCTTTTCCATGTTTGATCTAGTATCAAAAAATAACTAGGAGACATCTTCACTCCATATTGGCTCAAACTATTTGCATGTAAATGTGGATCTAGGTCATATCAAAACCTAATCCCCTCAATGTTTTACATTCATGTCCCATTCTTTTGTTAAACTGTGTTTTTAGTCATCTTGTGTCTAACTTAATCTATCCCTTATTTTCAACCACCTTCATCTCTTTTTTTTAGGAGAACAAATTAAAATAGTATCATGTGATTATACATCACAACCTTAGCCTAATCCTAATCATTGGTACCATGGCTCTACCTATGACATGATTCTGATGGACACTTTCTAGCCTTTATAATATGGATCCCCATAGTCATTATCATTTAAACATATTTTTCCCATCATTAACATTCTTATTTTATGGTCTTGCCTATATAAAGGAAATACTTTCATCCTATATATACTATTCCATGTCTAAACCAACATAACAATAAAATTTGGGATACCAAATATCACCTAGGTCAAAAATCTCTAGTATTACAGACTTATCCTTTGAAGGACAACTGCCCAAAAATACCAAAGTTTTCTTAAAAAGGCATATTTTTCCCTCAAAGGATAACTATCACACATAAAAAATTCAAAGCTTAGACCACTCCCTTAAAGAATAGATAATTCAACTTGTAACAAGCAATCACTTGGAAGCTTTTCACATCGATCAACTTCCCCAAACCATAAAATAGACCTCAAGTCAAAAGTCAAAAACAAATAAATATTAAGGAAAGCTTCCATTAGCTTTCACATAACATTCATAAACTTCCTACATCGATCAATCTATACTAAACATAGAACATGGACTTGTATATAATGGTTATTAGGTCACTTACAAAAGGTACAAACCATCCCCAAAAGAAGGTTACACTACCATCCATTCAACTATTTCATTAATCTTCCCCTTTTACCCTCTAAAAATCAAGGGATATTGAGCTTATTGGACACTATGTGATTAAGCTACTTATTTTAAACCGAATAAACTAACACCAATGTAATACATGAAAGGAGATTATGTTCTAAAGACCATCCATCTTTCCATTAGGGTCTTTGTCAATTAGAGAATTTCAACCTCTTTATACTTTCATTACCAATTGATAAGGTGTATGTATTTTTATTTTGGATAACACCTTCTCCACCAACAAACCAACCAACCAACCAACCAATCATGTACTCATTGGAAAGCACCTTATTCTCCACCAACCAAACAAACCAATTAACTTCAAATTCATAATTTTGGCCCACCTATTTTACTTTTCTAAACCCAAATTTTGTTTGGTAATTTTTACAACATCAATTAACTTACCATATTTGATGAACTTGCATTACCTTTTATGTCCAACCATTTAGGTGCTTCATAGTACGACCCTTTATAGTCCTGACACATGCGACCAATTTTGTTTTTCTAAGATCACATCCTACCTTAGATACCTATTTTCACTTGAAATTTCATCTGTTGAGGACATAAAAAGTCTTCTCTTTATTCAAGTGGCATAATAGAACCACCTCATGGCTGTGGGTGACCTAAGTTTGAGGTGGATCTCTAGATTAGAGCTAGTTCCCTTGATGTACCATTATAAATCAAACCTACTAATAAATATTGGGGGGTGAAAAAGGAGAAGGATAACTAAAAGAAAATTTAATATAGGGGAGGTGATATATGAAATAGATGTTCTATTCACACCACTTACAGTGCACTTGAAACCAAAGAAAATCCAACACATACACTTCATCCAATTCAACACTCCTCTTCTACATCAATGTTTCAAGCATAGGATCTTAAAGAGATATTAGGATAAGATGAATTAAACAATAGGTATTATAGAAACACTAATAAATGAGATAATCATTATATTTGTAATCCACATTAGACACTTCTTGCTAACCTTCAAAAGAGAGCTTTCAATTCACACAAGGCACTAGGAAGAGTAATATGTGAAGGTAAGAAAAATACACTAGCACAAGAGAAACAACCAAAATATGCACTTAGTGAAATATTAAATGAGGTAAAATAGAAATATTTATTAATTCAAGCCAAAAATTTTGTATATCTTCTCCATACCCAAGTGGAGAGATCAAATACAATGCCAAAAATGCCAATATTTATAGCAATTATGAGAGGAGAGAGAGAAAGGGAAGCTCAAGAGTCACTAAGATACTTGTCAAGAAAGGATAATGAGTTATAAAATTAATGTATTCTATCATGAGATATGTACTACAATGAAATCAATTACAAATGTCTCCTAAGTCATCTAACTCCTCCATATGTGACGTAGATTCTCCCTTACTTGCATAAAAAACTGCCCTCATGATTTGCCTTCACAAAACTACCTCATCACTGAATAGGGTTAGGTTTGAAGATTTATATAAGGGGGATGGGTTATTAACAAGTCTCAACATTTTTTTTTATTAATCCCTAGTCATTCATATTCTTCTGGCCATAAGGAATCATCTCAAATAGTTACAAAATGACTCCTTTTGATGTATCTCTCACACTTGACACCTAAAACCTTTCCAATTATACAATATGATTCATTCACAAGGAGGGATGACACATGTGAAGAATTTCCATGTCATTAGGTCCATGAATTAAGCCTTAAAAGGCTTCCTAATTATATTTTCACCATTTTCACTAAGTGTTCACTACTTTTTCACTATGACTAGCTGAAATGGAGATAGAAGACACACTTAGGAGTTTATATACATCAATATATGAACATAAGGACTTAGAACAAGTCCTAATATTCCTCCTAAAGGTGATTTCATCCCTTGAAACTTCTCCATCCCTACAAAACACACAAGTCTATCAAAATAAGCCCTATTGTACTTCTTTCATACAAGTAGGGTACAAATCAATTACATGGGTCAGGTCCTCGGAGATTCCTCTACATATTAAAATCACTTCCCTTGATTTTAATCTCCATTTGGATGCTTTAATTTCAAGATTTTCTCCATTAACTTTGAGAGGGTTTGTGAGGGTTTTATAGAGGTATCTAGTCTTAACATTTGTTCATGAATATCCCACATTGAATTTATATCTAAATACCATTGAGGTATTCTTATGGACCCTCCCTAACTCCCTTGATCATGCTGAGATCCATTGTAAAGGGTTAGAGAAGTTTCAAGCATTCCAAGCTAGCCATTCAAGTCAGTTTTATACATTCGATAGGGTTTGAGAATATCCAAGCCAATAAATGGGTTCCTGATGAGTCTGACTACAAAAAAAGGCTCCAACACCTCTATCAACATCCTAGAAACATGTTTCAAATCTTATAATATCTCACAAAGAGCTAGAATTGAAATTGGCCCCATTTTTAACAATAGGCTTAAACCTTATCCAATAGGTCTATCTTTAATCTAAGCTCAACCTGAATCTGTAACAGATTCCCCTAAAAGGTGATGGTCCAAAAACTTCATTTATACCCTCATGGAAATTATTCAAATCATTATAATTCTTTTCAAATGTTGGGACTCAGAGTGCATTCCTTTTGGAGTTAGGTTTGTATCTTGTCTAAGTACCCTACCTGAAAACCTTAATTTTAAAACAACCCAACTTGGATTCAGACCTTTTATATTGGTTTATCATGATTTATTACATGTTTCCCAACTCTATAAATAATCTTTGAGGGTCTTTATTTTTTCTAGTTTACCATTTCATCTCTTTTCCTCAAAACTACCAGTTTGGTACAAGGAAAATGTGCCCTACCTCTGAGATAGAATATATGAATGTTTTCCAAAATTATCCTCATAAAAAACTCTTAAATGGTGTTTTATAGGTCATAATGAGTCTCCATACTATATTTTAACTCTTTAATCCAAGTATAAGTCCCCTAACTCTCTCCATTTTCTAGGCAATCTTTCGACAAGACAGACTATCTATAGGACACTTCAAGAGTTGACTAAGTTTAAAAAAAATTTGAACTATCTTGATCTTGTTTTCATGGAGAAAATGTATTTGAAAGTTTCCATCCATTTTATTAAGATTTTTCAACTATTATTCACCCCTCAAACCTTCCCTCATTCATCATATGCATGATGGAGATATCAACCTAAACGTTTCAACATAGGGCTGAGACACCTTTTTTGATGACTCCTATAGGTGTTATAGGTTTGTTTAATCATTTCAAAGAAATTTTTTAAACCTATCCATCGATCCTAAATCTTTTCTCACACTTTTTAAGGTATTTTTTCTTCATCTCATGGTATATGGGCATCTAAGTGTACCCTTTTTTAGGTCACTACCTAAGATTGAGACACTCTAGTCTGTAGGTATATATCTAAGCCTTGGTTTATGTTTGGTGATGGAATTAGAGATCCTTTTTTTCTCATTAAAACCATAAAACACTTTTCCATTCTTGTGATCTCCATATTGTGTTTAAGAACCATCAATACAACATACTTAGGTCTTTATCATTGTACCCTACTTTTTTGACCTATAGGTTGTAATCTGCCCTATGTACAGACATCAGGGTATACCAGAGAATCAAAACACTATACTCAAACCTACTATGTGATAAATTTCCATTTTTTACCATTGGAAACATTAAAATGTGTGAAATTCTCTAGTACCAACTTGTGACACAAGAATTTTCTTGAAGAGTTGAAATCCTACTGTAGGTGGTTGATATCTTAATTAGGAACAAATGTAGGTCCATTTGGATCTTGAAACATTAGGTATCATGCTTTAAAATTATGCTTGGGTTACAAATGATATATCCAAACTATGTAAAACTTTTGAAATATGAAAACAAGGCTTAAGACCAAAATCTTAGGTGCAAAGGGTCTTTCTAATTTCAAATCCTATAGGTGTTTACTTCTTAGACTCATTATTTTATATGCACTTTTGAGGACCTTTGAAGATCATTCTCCCTCTAGTATATCCCCTTCCAACTTGGTGCATTAATTAACCATGCCTAGGGATACAAGGCCAAACAATTAGGAGCATCAAAGGGGTTTTGAAACTATGAAATATGCTATTTCCAAAATGCTTATAGACCTCTATTTAGTGTTTTTAGGGATAAAAGCCTTGAATATATAGCCCTCTACCTTTTGATCATGGTTTGCCTCTTTCAATTCTCATGATATTAGAACTAGGTCTAACATGATTAAAATCAATGCATTAAGACTTTGAGGGTGGCTTTCTTACGACTTGAATCCTTCACACAAGGGTCTCCAAACTCTGTGGTACCACCTGTAGGTGGTGATTCTTAGGATATAAGTAGATGGATGTGTTATTTGGGAAATATGTTGCTTTTATCATAAATTAATTCTAGGTTCATTTCTATGCCTCCAAATATTTATATTCATACCTCAAAGGTCTAAAAAAAATATAAAAATACTTCTTCAATGTGAATTCACCTCCCAAGCACTTGGAACTACATTATTTGAAGGTAGACTAAGATTAGGTAATGATCATGGGGTAGAAGAAATGTATATTTTGACCTCACGAGAAATGTTCTAAATTATAATCTATCACCATATGGGTGTTTTAACAAGTTCTCAAAAAAAAATTCAATCTGATATTCTCTTGTACTAATGCTTGTAATGCAATTTCATGGCTGCCTAGCTGAGACAAGTATAGAAT
>JARHVA010008478.1:5000-35000 GCA_037957365.1 Torreya grandis | reverse complement strand
GCAACTGACACTAGATGGCCAGACCTGCACATAATCATGCAAAAAATTTCAACTTCTACCATATAAAACATTATCCAATGGAGAAATTAGAGCCTAATTTTTAATCCCCATCTTTCATCTTAATACATGGAAAAAAGGTTTGGAATATTCTATGATGAAATTATCAATAAACATATTCATAGTAAATACTATTAGTATATGTATTCTTATTGAAAATATGCTTTTTTCTACATTATATATATATATATATATATATATATATATATATATATATATATATATATATATATATATATATATATATATATATATAAAAACCCATCAGGGTAAAATTATTTAATGTATTATTTATTATCAAGTATGAATGGAAACATATAGGATCCAGATGCATCCATGGAATCATATGGTTATAAAATGCGCTAAACATGGATACACTAAATTGGAAAAATGTAGCTCAGGTTAGTTTTGCAAGGAAATATTTTGATCAACACATAGCATGGAACCCACACAACAATGATAGCCTCCAACAAATAATCCACCATTTTGATCTTGATGAACCATGCTTACTCACTACTAATGTAATATTACATAGCAATCCTAAAAATGATTATGAAGAAATTCTAAACCGAGTCCAACATCATACAAAGTGTAGTGAGTCTACATGCTTACATAAAAAAGGAACAACTTTACAATGTAGATATAATACCTCATGGCCATTACAAGAAAATTTAAGTATGTTCATTGATATTCAAGGCTAAAATAATTACCTTCCAACACAAAATGATGCAATATTCAATATCCATAATGCAAGCATGATTTTAATATGGCCTGCAAATATATATTGCCAACCAATTATTTTTTGACATGCTATGCTCAAATATCTAACAAAATATGTGGCAAAAGTTGAAATCAAATCTAAAAGTTACCATCATATGCTAATAGGGATATCATCTATAATTGGAGTTGAGAGCACAATCCGTATTGTATATAGCAAGCTTCTAATAGGAAATATTTGTGACCAAGACATAGGTACACAAGACACATGTCACATGTTGCAAAAGCTACCTTCAACAATTTGTAGTCAGACCTTCACTACCTTATCTATTAGAAAACAAATATTTAGACAAATTATTCAAAGTGCATCTACCAACAATAATCTACCATATTTCACTGATGCGTATCTAAAACACCCTTATTTTTTTGATGAAATGACACTCATTAAGGCAAATGAAACATGGTCTTATAATAGTAAGAGGAAAATTAATAAATGGAAAAAGAAATGAAATCAATCAGTTATTCATATATTAACTCATTTCTCCTCAAAGATTGCTATGGAATCAACATTATATGATGATTTATGTTGGTCATAACTCTTACTTTAAAAACCATTATGTAACATTGCAATGGACATTGGAGTGAATAAGGTAGACATTATTAGGGATTGGGAAGAAATAAAAGATTCTTGTAATCTATAACATATTGGGAAAATACCTATAGAAGAAAAAAGAATGTCAAAACAAGCAGTGATGAAAGTTATAATGAAGAACATATAGAATAGGACATAGAAATGGATGAGTGGGAAAGCATATCTCATACTCACCCATCTAGAAATGCCAAGCTAGATGACAATTACAATATTGAACTCCATGACTTTGATAACATACATAACTAGAATCATTTAGATATCCTACCCAACCTACACATAACTTCACTCTAATTCATATATTCAATATGTGAAATATAAAATGATGCAAACATTGAGGGTAGATGCAGACCAATATCATATGAGTTGTCAAGAACTTAGCAGATAACCTTTAACATAATTCACCAACATGTTAAAAAAGAACCACATGGTACACTACTCCAAATGATTGTAAAAGGAATAATAGGGATAGGAAAATATTACTTGATAATCATAATTAATCACACTCTGCATAAGATTATAGGAAACAACAAGTCTCCCCTACTTCTTCTTGATCCAACTATCATTGCAACATTTAATGTAAATGAATTGACAATACATTCAACACTTCATATTCCTATCCAAGAAATGAAAGTGCTGGAGGGATAAATGTTAACAACTTTCCAAGAAGAAATGAGACACATTCAATATGTGCTCATAGATGAAATGACTTTTATATGGCCAAAGATGCTTATTAATTTAAATAATCAATTGTGGAAAGCATTTTATGAGTAAAATAATAAAGACATTGGTTGTTTCTCAATTACACTCATTGGAGACCTGGGACAACTCCCACCTCTATATGATATTAAAATGTAGGTAGGTAGATCTGTTGGGAACACATTATGGTGCACATTTGATATAGCTATTACATTAGAAAAAGAAATTGCCAATAGGGATGCACAACAAAACAAATATAATTCAAGAATTTTTTAACTAACATCAGAGATGTAAACCCAATATAAGAAGATTAAAATATGATCATGTCTAGAACATCATCATTCATACCTATAAAATAATAATAAAATTTTAAAATAGCTACACATTTGTATGTAATAAATGTATTAGTAATAATTCACATTAAACAAATGTTGAAATCACTAAATATGCCAATTTCCTTATGCATAGTTGAACAAAGTAGACAAATAAATACATCTCATCATAATGACACTCAACTTGAGCTAGTTGTGATTATATGTAAGAAATAAAAAATTATGTTAACATCCAATCTATGGGTGAAATCAAGATTAGTTAATGGAGCTATTGGAGAGATTTTAGACTTTGTCTACAACTCAGATTCAAAGCCACCCTTCCTACCCATATATGTAGTTGTTGCATTTAATAAAAGCTCTAGCCCCCCATGGGATAAAAATAATCCTACATATGTACCAATTTCTCTTATTACATAAGGTAATCACCAACATATGCCTATAAAAATAGGATGGGAACTAACCATACACAAAGAAAAAGGAATGACACTCAATAAAGCAAAAATTGGCATTAGAAACATTGATTGTATCAAGAATACGTTCAATTAATGACATGTACATCTCTCATGAATTTACCTTTTAATGATTTGAAAGAATGAAAAAATGTAAATATGTAAATATTTGAAAATCAGAGGATAAAATATTAATAGAACTACTTCTTTCACACCATTCATAAGAACTCTAGCTTTATAATCAATGTTGTATACAATCAAAATAAAAATAGAGATATTCATAGTTACTATTACATATAATGGATTTTATAGCTCTAATAATTTTTTCATGAATAAGAACAAAAAAAATTATAATATTAATATAAATTATATAATATACAATAACAAATTTTCAATGTATATAAAAATTACAATAAATATTATATAAGATTTCAACAAAGCCGACCAAAGAAATTTATAAATAAATTATTTGAGTCAAAACAAAAAACAAGGTAGTGAAGAATAATTGAAAAAACTTAGAAAAAAACACAAATTAAATCACTTTATCATAGAAACAAACCAAATATGAACTAATTTAATTTAATTTATGGAGTTTATTTCACCATGGGGGCAACTGATAGTTATTTTTCCAATCTGAAGAAAGTTATGGGCATTAACTAGACTAAAGTCAATAGTTTATTGGTGGCCTCTAATCTTGGAAACATAATGGCATAGATTTATGGAGTAGTGTGCATGATTTTCTGAACTTGGATTATTTTTTTCCATTTTCATGAGATTGGGCATGGTGGTATATGGTGTTTAGTGGCTCATGTTGACTCAAACATTCAATAATTGATAATAAAATTACTCATGAGACTCTCTATTTTTATACACGCATTTTAATGGTACATTTTTTTTTCATTTTTTCTATTGAAAGGTTAAAATGAAATTATAACATTTCTTCCCCAAAAATCTATTGAGTTCAAAAATAACTTTCTTTTTATTCTAAATTAATCCTGCAACCCATGGAAGGTAATTTGTGTGTTATCGAATTTTTTTTTAGAATGTGCCCCCTAATTTTAAAATTAGAACAAAAAATGATAGATGATTCAATTTTGTGATGGATTTAGTCTATCTATATTAAAAACATCTTGGCACCATCTATAGTAGATAAAAATAATCCATGTCTACTTTGTAATTAAGACATAAAAATTTTCCAATCTTGGCACCATCTATAGTAGATCAAAATAATCCATGTCTACTTTGTAATTAAGACATAAAAATTTGCCAATCTAGGCAATTGAATGTAATGGAAATGTTTGTTTATTTTTTATTTTTTTGGTAGGAGTTATATTTAAATGTAAAATTGTTTCAATCTAACATTATAAAAAACTTGTGAGTGGTGGTATATACTAACTATTTATATATGTGTTTATAGGTTTTAGGGATAAAATGGTTGATGAATTAAAAGAAGCCTGGGCATAAAAGACAAAGAGGGTTGATCATTAAATCATGTTTTCATAATATTTGTAAAAGTGTGTTTTATATGGGGACGCTAGCCCTAACAATGATATAGCAAAAAAGGTATTTAAACCAGATATGATAGTGCTTAAGTCAGAATATACAAAAAGTAGTAGAAGGAAATAGACTATATTATTGGGCCCATCCAATATTTTTAGGTCTTGGATAAATTCTGAGTGAGATTCTTCATAGGAATACTTTAAATTCTTATTGGAAGGAGTTCAAGATTCTCATTAGAGATACCATTCAATTTTGTATCCTTTATGTGTGATTCAACATTTTCTTATTTTTTTGGGCAAGAGAGTTTAGTGTTTCCATGCTTTGCAGACTCTCCATCAATGTAAGCCTACTATATTCAACCAAGGTGTTGATATTTTCATTTAAAGAGACATTTTTCTTTTCTAGATTATGTAGTCTTTTGTTAATTTGATGGAGTTCAGTGCTAATTATAATGAGATTAGATTTGGCATAATAAATTCCATCATTGTGACCTAACTTGTTGAGTTCATCCTTAAATATTTTTTGGTCCTTCACATACCATTGAAGGATGGATTTTTTTAATTAAACCTTATCCTTGATCTTATTCAGTCTAGATTTATTTTTTTTGGTCTTATATGATCTCCTTGAATTTAGGTAGAGGATTATAATGCATTGAGAAGGGGATAGGATGGGGGTACATGGGACAATCATTCACAAAAATATAAGGGAGGCTCTACTTGATCATATGTAGGATGCTATCAATGTTATCCAATTTACTATTATCATCTGGTTCAGGGGGATTGGGAGGAGGCATGAGAACATGGGTATTGGGATTATGAGAGTGTGGAGGTGAGTGGTTATGAATATGATTAGGTGAGGGTAGAGGATGAGGGTTAGGATTGGTGATAGGGGAAGAGGGATCAAGGGAAGATAAGGGATATTTTTCTCACATTATTCATTTTTTTAGTAGGGGTTAAAGGAACATTCACAAGATCAATAATTTTCTTAACCATTTTTTGATTTTTGAAGGAGGGAAATAATCCTAATCACTATTATATTAATATTAATATCACTTTCTATTTCAATATACTGTTTGGAAAGCTTTGAGGTAGTCTTAGCATATATTCTCAAAGTCTTTGGGGAGATATTGCATTTAGGAGTTGGCTTGACATATTTGGACTAAATAGGGTAGGTTGGGAATGGAATCTTGGAAGAATATGTGGATGAAAGAAATGGCAACATGTTGAAGGGGTTATTTTTTTTCTCATTTTAATCTCATAGATTGAAGATTCCAAGGAATAGAGAATATAAAATGGAAGACTAAGAGGGATTTGATGATGGAAATATTTGAGTATGGGTAAATGAAAATTATGAACAAGGGTATACCTACCATCTAACATGAAATAATTCATGATCTACTTGATGAATTTGTCATAGGACTTGGGGACATATTTCTATAGGAAACCACCTATACATTCGGGCATTTACTTGTTGTCCTTGAGAAACTTATCCCACTCCTCTGTATTTCCTGCTAGACTTAGTAAACTTCACATCCTTTATTTTCAAGCCTATGACATGAGAAATAAGGCCTTTAGTGATCTTGATTGTGACATTATTAGTGGTTATCACATGATCCTATCATAATTCTAAAAATTTACAAGAAAGGTGTTTTTCATACCTAGAGATGTTGGAGATGAAATTGGTCAGGTTGTTAGTTTTTCATATATCCTAGACTTCTTTATCCTTATTTACATGATCCTAATTCATTAGTTCAAATTTATTTAAGTACCCTCACATGGTGGTATGAATGTGGATGTTGTGGACAAAATAATGGTAACTTTGGTGATTGGAAATGTGAAAGGTGAAAGTAATAGGTTTTTTCTAGGAAAATGATGAATATAAAAAGTATCAATCTGAGTCTCACATGTTAGGAGGATAGTAGTGTTGGAAATATGATTTTAATTCTTCATTGATGTCTATGGAGAGAATAAAATATCATATTCATATTTGTAATGTAATATCTCTTTCTCTTTTAATGGTTTGATCATAATCATGAGGGAGTATATCATCCTTATTACAAATTTTGAAAGTTGTCATTAATACCCATTTATTGGTGAATAAATCAACTAAGTGGTTACCTTCATGGTAAGTGTGTTGGTATTTGACCTATTATAAACCCTTGCCTATTTATAAGCTCTATTCAATGATGTAGTCTACGTTCCATAAGGATTTATTTAGTTTTTTAAGAAAATTGATAATATTGAGGGAGTCACCCTCAACTAAGAGCTTGCTGATTCTAAATTTTTTGGACACCTCAATGACCTATAATGTTGCATGTTCCTCAAACTTTGGTTGGTTTTATGACACATTTTGCCTTGATATATATCTAATAAAATACCCCTTTCATCTCATTACACACCACCCACTTCAAACAAGTCTCAGTTGCCTTTATAGGCTGCATAAAATTTGGGTGTGATCCATCCTTGGACTAGGGGTATCGATTTAATTATGCTCCTAATTGCCTTTTTGGGGTCATTTATTATTGTGGATGAGATAGAAAGAATCCAATTTTTTACTATGCTTTCTTCATGCTAAGATATTTGTTGATCCTTTTATTTTTTAGAGACTGTAATTTTCAATAATATATTAGAAGATTTTTATAGATATCATATCAAAATTTCTAAAGGATTCCCTAAAGATCCTATTATCTATTTCTTTCCACACTTCCCAAATTAAGTGTGGGAAGGAGAAATTTTATAATTTCCTAAGAGTCTTGTTGGAGAATGGAGAGTCCAAATCATCCAATGAATAAATAAGAGTAATAGGGTAAATCCAATTTATGTGGATCATTTCAACTCAGTCTATCTCAAGATTCAAATAAACTCTTTTAGGCTATGAAAGGAATATTATATGTTTTTATAGACAATAATAATATGGTCTATATGTCCCAATTCATCACATTTAGAACATGAGGGATCCGTTAAAGTTGGTTAATATTAAGTGGGCACTTATTGAGAGAGAGAATCAACATATATTCACTAATGACATGGTGGATATAGGTGGCCTAATTCAATGCATAGAGGATAACTTAGTGGTTCATAAGAGGAAACAAATTTAGTATCATCAGACTCATGTGCCTTCTCCTGCTCTACATCAACCCTAGTTTGATCCACCCATTATTCCTCAAAAGATCAAATTCAGCAAGTTTCAAATCCTCCTAACTCATTCACATATTTATCAAGCCTTCCCATCATGGAATTCAATCCAAGAAAGAAATTGAAAGAGGAAATAAAATTTTGTTGAGAGGGTTAAAGACTAAGATAAATTGGAATTGAAGTGTTTGATTGATACTTGGAGGGAAAAGAAAGAGGCTATCTTGGCACAAAACTCTCTTTCTCTTCCCAAATATTCTCCTTAAACATCCTTTAATATTCTAAGTTGGAATCAGGTTATGTTTTCATAGGATTAAAAAAATGGGAAATACTCAGATTGGGACATTGACACTAGAGTGTAACCTTTTCCAATTAAAGCCCCACCCATCCCTCCTCAAGAACCTACAACTTTCCCATCATGGAGATAATTTAGTGAAATCATCCAAAGGCATAAATAAGTCCTTGTTGATAAGGTTTAAGATCAAATAATATCAAGGTTTGAGGGATTGATTGGTAAATGGAAGGAAAAGAATGATAATATCATGGATCTCAAAAGTTCAAACCTTGTTTATGAATTTGAGCATCCCCTTCTTGAATAAGAACATGTTCTATTAGAGGCCAATGAACAAGGTTAATTTAAAGTTGTATTTGAGCCTCAAGAAGTCTATGAGGAGAGTGATCAAAGTTAATAATATTAAGAGGTCATCATTGAACACCTTTTGTTAAGGAGAGAAGAAATTCAACCTTAAAAGTTGAAGATAAAGGTGACATCAATTGAATACAAGTTAATCAAGTGATAATTAACCTTGAAAGAGATAATATTCCTCAATGTGAACAAGATTATGATCAAGTGGTTTTAGTTGAAGAAGTGGGTCCTAAGGATTTATTAGAAGTGGATAAAGTTTATTTTGAGCCCCAAGAACATGATGAAAGAGGTACTAGTTTTAACTCCTCAATTTTTGTTTGTGACTACCTCTATATTGGCTCGTATCAAGCTAGAATAAAGTCTAAATGAGCTAAAATATAGTGAAATATAGTTGAAGGACTTTTTTCAAGTCCTAGGATTAGGTTACACTCTTATATAAAGAGGTTACGGTCAGATCCAAACTAAGGAAGGTAGTTTTGTCAAATAAACCAACAATAAAGAATATGGAAGATCTCCAAACTTATCATTCCAAGAGGATATTTCATCTAAATTTTATGTATTTTACATTTTAAAGGAAGGATATCAAATTATTTATCAATTTTTAGAGTGTTTTTAACTCTTGGAAGACATGATAAACCTATATTGGCCTCAACCTCTAAGTGAGAAAAAAGTTTCACATCTTGAATCTAATTCTACAATCATGTTACAAGAAACATGTCAATACATTCAGTTTGATTCACCGTCTATTGAAGAGGTAAAATATTATCATGAGTTGAATAATGATTAGGATTAAATAACTAAAATAACATGAAATATAATCTACTTATCTCAGTTAGAGGCTAATAAGGAGGATCCATTGCCTATATTGGTCATTTTAGAATATGAAGGTGACCCTAAACTTGCCCAAGATCAACCTAATTACACAATTTTGATTAATTATGATTCAATAAATGTGGAGGTTGTATATAATTTTTATTTTGAATAAGAAGAGGATGTCAAGGTCAACATACAATTCTTCCTCTTCTATTCTTGTATGACAACCATCAAGCTTACTAGTCACATGAGTTTGGTGATAAAAGGTAGCTAATTTTCTCTACCAGTTAATGTTTTTGTTTAAGGATATATTAGGTTATTATATTAGGTTAATATAGGGTAGATTAGTTTTTTATTATTATTTATTTCTTATAAGTTCCTTGTAGAACAATGTCTTGTCTTATTATTTTGTTGTGTATGTGTTCTTGTTTCTTGTTATTTTATGTTGGGGATGTATATCAGATATCTATCCTTATTTAAAGGAATTAAAAATAAATTTAAAGGTCTAATAAATTCTAAGGTTGAGTTATAGGTGACTTCATATCCAAATGGAGGCATAAGGTAACTAGTCTAGATGCATATCAAGCATGTAATCCTAGGAGGTCACCAAAAATGATGGCCAAAATTAGCCACAATAAATGAGTATCATTAAAATATTTGATGTACATGATATTACATTTTTTTATATCCATTATAAAGGTCTTATCTTGGTCATTAATGATCTAATATGATAGGTACTGTGTCTTCCTTGACAACTTATAAAGTCCTCTAGGATGGTCTAGTGAGTATCAAGGTTAAGTCACTTTGTCTTTTCTTTAAATTGCATTATTTGTAGTGTTCCTTACATGTTGAAAAATGTTTATGGTAACCTTAACAGAGTTAAGTCTATGTGTGAATTTAGGTAGAAGAGGAATCATGCTCAAGGAGGCAATGTTGTGACCCTTCTAGGAATAACCATGATCAAAGATGACCAAATTAACCAAAGAATAGAACTAGTAAGTTGATCACATTGTATTTTTAAAAATGTTTTTAGATATTAAGGTAGATTTGATAATCTTAAGCTAGTTCATCTATTTTAGTCTTGTTTTATACTTCAATGTTGAGATGATAATTATGAGGGAAAGAAAATATTAAGGTTTTTTCCTTAGACATGTGTATCTTTTAAGTCATCTAACATAAAATAATGACATCATGTTTTTACTTGTCCATACACATCCTCCAAATGTTTTACATAATTTCTTTTCAACATTGGGATCTTTTTTTAACTAGTCATTCATCATCTTTAAAAGGACAAATGATGAGTTATTACATGATTTATAAGAAAATAAAGGTGGGAAAATTTTTAACACACTCCTCAACATTTTTACAAGTTAGGGGAAGATTGATATTTATTTGGTTCACCATCTCCATCAGTTATAAAGGGTAGAAAAGGTAGAATCTTAAAGAAAATATGTTTTTGAGTTATTTTTCATATGTCTTCTATCAACGGGAAATTTAAAAAATACTCCAAGGGTCCCCATGTTATTATCAAACCTAAATCCATTCAAAAAGTGAAGTTACAGAGTCAAATAAGGTAGAAAACTCATTCTTTTCTCCATCGACCTTCTTGGCATCCTTAAAAGTTGAATTAGTTTGTGGATAGCATATTAAGATAAATAAATAAGGATAACAAGACATTTATAATAGGAGAGAACCATAATTCCCTTATACTTGGTGGCATTGGTTTTCTAGCTAAATTCCTTAACTTAATGAACAATTATTAAGAAGTTAAGGTGCAAAAAAGAGACTTCAAATCTCACATGCTTAGTTTTACATGTTTTTAGAGCATTTATGAACTCATTAATTGATATTAATGATTTAATGAGACCACTTAGGACACTAATAGTCCCATCACACCATTTTGCATTACCTACTTGGTAATTACTAGCATCAAGAAGAACAAAACCTCCATTTGACTAAGTTGTAAACATGGAATAGAAATTATAGACATGGTTATTATTAGTTTGAGTGTATTATCACTTTAAAATATTTCCAATAAACTTATATAAATCTATAAATAATCATATAATACTCCTCATAAAATATCAATCATCAAATGATCCAAATTGGTGAGGGGAAAGACAAGATCATGAATTCAAAAGGCTTGTTGTAGGTTATAGTCTAAGACATACATTCTTGAGGCAATGGATAGAAAAAAAAGGTTCTCCATGTATTGTTAAGACATATTATGTTATTAAAAAATATTACCACTTATTCTATATCCTTAATCAACTTACATTCATCATATAAAGTGGTCTTTTTGAGCCAACACATTGTGGCATGCTTCTAATGAGTAGGTACAGTCACCTACAGGGCTGTCTATAGAATATGAGAATATAATCTCAAATTTGAAAGTCAAAATTAGTTATAAGAGTCTCATAGGTTTTATAATATCTCATAGTAAGGTTTTTTAATGTTTTAATGCATTGAGATTCACATAATGCACTAGAATGGCCAAGAAAAGTCTAAAAGAACATGTACAGGCTAGTGCCAAGAAAGTGAGCTTGAAGAGGCATGTTTGTAAAATAAACATGATTTTTAAGGTTAAAAGAGATGAAAAGGTCATGTATAGATTAAAATATTTTTTTGAGAGTCTTATTGTGATAGTAAATCATGGGCCACCAACTTATTTTATGTAAAGGTGCTCTAGGTTTATTGAGGATTGGGAAGGCAATTTTGACCTTACTTTTTAGCTTGGAGAAACCAATATGGGATTGGTTTCTCATTATAATAATGGTATATACATGTTAATTAAACTAAATTAAGATCATAAATTCATCGAGTGTTTGGTTGAAGAATAAAATAATGAAGGTTGTATGTGGTCAGTCATAGGAAAAGAAGATATCCTACCAAATGGAATATGTGAAACCAAGAAAAAGACTCTGAAGGCTTCAAGTGAACATCCAAGGTAATTTAAATCAATTAAATACCTCTAAAGATATTGAAATAGTTTAATACATTGTCTATAAGGTTACCATGGATCAAATAGTCTCTAATAAGGCAAAACCACAAAGAGAAACAACTTAGGCCAAATAAGAACCTACATGTCTATCATAGGCCTAAATGGGATAAAATTAGTTGTGTGGTGTTGAATGAAATTATAAGGTGTTTAAAATGTATAAGGAATATGAATGAATTACAAATCATGAGAAAGGTAAAAATTCACATAGTTTTATAAAAAACTATATGATTTTGATAATGAAATGTGAAAGCATCAAATATTTAATGAATAATGTGTGTACATGTTTTAGGATCAGAAAGAGGATTAGTAAAAATTAAATAAACCATAATTTCAAGCCCCAACACTCAAGATCCTCAGATCATCACTTACAAGGATGTCATGGGTGGATTTGAGGAAAGACATACTTGTGATGTCAAATAGACAAACAAAAGGTGTGAAAAGAGATAATTATGATCATGATATAAGTATTGATAAAAAGGAAATAGGTTTCATAAAGTTCATATTATCTAATATGGGTAACATTTCAATAGCTATGCTCAAGAGACCTAAAATATTACTTACAAGCATATATGCACAAAGTGAAGAAAGTTTGCTTGTTTTTGATGTATTTTGAGAATGAATAATTCATGGAGGTGAAGAATAATATAATGAAATTTATTATGGTGGAAATCATTTAAATATTATTATAGTGGCACAAAGGGACTGTTAGGGTCACTAGCACAATCTTACTTTCAAACCCTGATCATGGGCTGCCATAAGTTGAAGTGAGTTTGAACAATGGAATAGGGTAAGAAATAAATTTAATACATCTTATAAGGTTTTAAAAACATTAATGAGGTATATGATTCAAAATCTAAGCAAGGTCATGTAATATTATTTCAAATCACCCTTTACGATCTCTCAAAAAGGCCTATCCTACATTAGAGGTCACTTTTGGCACGTGAGAACTCACATGAGTAGATGCATGGAATCTAATGTTTTTAAGAGGTGTTGATGGAAAATATGAAATACCAATTTGTCATATTATTTAATATATTAGTGTACTAATATTTATGAATCAAACTTAATAATGTTATGCACCTAAAACCCTCTCAGTGACTTGATGAGTATTTGCTTTCTAATTGACTTCAATGCACCTGAATAGGCTATTTTGTGGCACATATGGGATGTGATGGTATGGAAATTGGCCTACAAATGATGATTACAAGGCATAAAAATGTATGTTTTGGTGGATTTTGAGGAAATTTGACTGAGTGAGGCCTAATGGATTACTTTGAAATTATATATGACCTAGAAAATATATGGTAATATGATTCTAAATATTATACCTATGTGTTAGTATTGGAGATGGTTTTGAGATTGAAAAAGGGAGGAATGATCCCATATAGGGTGTTTAATAGGTATTAAAAATGTGATAACAATCCTCAATCAAGGGACTAGACTGAGGATGGAAAGATAAACTTGTCATTGTGGTCTTCATTTGAATCAAACAAATTTTTTAATGAAATGCAAGTTCTTATCAATTTTAAAAACATGCATCTTGATCCTCAGCCTCACCAAAATTAGAGATACATTGAATTAGCGTATGGTGGTATTGGAAGACTTTGTGAAGCATGATCAAGAGTGCCACATGCTAATACATGATCAAGGTACAATTTAATGAATGAGGTTGATGAGTCATCCTAGAAGGTCAAGAGTCCACTCTACACCACCATAGATGAAGAGGAAGATCATATCATGTTGACACATGTTGAGGAGATTTTCATGACTATCCTTTAGTCATTTTATTGCTTGTAAATTGTTTCTTCATAAGATGACATTTATCATGGATTTATCCCACACCCATCTCCTCCTCTTCTCATTGTCCTCTATATATATGCGTAATTTTAGCATTGTTATGCATCCCCCAATTTTGTGGGGAAAAAAACTATTACTTTTTTAAGACATTGAAGAAATAAACAAGATGGTTTTACCTTTTTTTGTGATTATATTTCCATTTTTAGGCATTAATGATTGAACTCATTATTGCAGGTCATATTAAGTGCTTATGTAGTATTATGAAGGTTAACTAAGGAAATATTGCATTAATGTCTTTTAGAAATCTTGAAAATTAACCATCCTTACCTAATCGTCATCTACAACATTCATATTAAAATACTAATGTAAGAGGAATAGCTTAAGAGTAGTGTACAAAAATCTTAGCGTCATGCTCATTGTGCATTAACAAATGTGTGGTAGTGGTAAAAAAATTGGTACATCACCTCCCTATTTATTTTGATTTTAATTTTTTCCCTCCCTTTCCACTTGTAAGTTAGTAAGTTTAGTAGTATTTATTAAGTGATGCATCAAGGGAGATATCCATATCAAGAGGTTCTCTTTAGATTTAAGGTCACCCACAACCTTTGAAGAGTTCTCATGCTATAACTTAAGTAAGGAGGCTTGAAATAATTTTTTTGAGTTTTTATCTCCCTCTTTAACCATGTGTTTTTAAACATTTGTCTCCATTAGATCTCCTCCCTAGTTCTTACACTATGTAAAGCAGATATTATCTATTTTTCCTTCCAATAAGTTTCTTGATCTATTCCATTCATTTGTGTGTGATGTTCCAAGGTCGTAAGAAATTCAACAGTTTCATTTTTCCTTGTGAATATGTTTCAAAAAACATATTTATTCCACACTTTGAGATTTTTTTTGATCATTTTGAGCTTTGAATCTAAGAAAAACATTAAGGGTCCTCAAACTTAGCATTCCACCATTTACTCATGGTCTCCCAAAGTCTTGAATGATCCACCCACATATTCTCAAAACTAAATGGGAGATTATTGATTCTAGGAACTTCTTCTTTTAGGAATACTAGGGGGATATGGTCCAAACAAATTTTAAGAAGGACAAAAAGTCTACAGTTGGAGAATAAATTCCAATTAGAGGATATGATAAATTTATCAAATCTAAATTGAATATTAACCACCCCCATTCTTCTATTGGACCAAATTTATGAGGCTCCACATAAGTCCACATCCAGGGGATTATTTATCTTGATAAAGACATGGAAGTCATCCATACTATCAATGTATTAAGGATTTCATCCCTTTTTTTATTTTGGGTTGAGGGGTATTAAAGTTTCAATCTACCATCCAATCCCACTCAAATGTGAAGGCTTTGAATTCAGATAGTTCTTCCAAAAATTGGCTCCTTCCTATTTTAGTAGTCGATGCATAAATGTTGGCTAATATCCATTTCTTGTTTGAAGCTAAATAAGTAAATACAACTGATACATGTCCATTTTTATTCCAAATGAGACTTCCCTAAAAAGGGAGTGTGTCTCAGAGGACTACAAGACCTCTAGAGGCCCCAACAACCCCAATGTAATGAATTTATACTAATTCCAAATCAAATTTCTCAAACATTCCAAAGCATCTAAGGAAATGTTATTTCTTGAAGCAAGAGAAAAAATAGTTTTTGAACTTTCCTAAAATTCCTAGCAAGTCTTTGTTTCTTAGGGTTGTTGATCCCTCTGATATTACACAAAATTATTTTCAACATGAGGAGGAAAGAATTTTACCTTAAACCAATGGGTTGACCAACTCCCTAGTCCTATCAAATCCATTGCCTATTCTTATCTAATAATTTTTAATTGGAGAGGATTCTTGATTCCCAAGCAGTAGTTCAACTTACCTCCTAGCCTCAACCATACCATTACCCCTTTTGGGAGGGTCTTCAAACTTATTATGTCTCTAAAAATTTCTCTTGGCTTGTCAAAACTCCTGTGGTTCAAAGGCATCTATCCCAATGATTAAAGATCTCTTGGTACTTCTTGTAAGAGAGGGAAGCTCCTTACTAATCTTACTTCCCCTAAATCATTTAGATTTGGGAGGAGTTTTGGTAATCTAGCCTTTTTTTAGAGTGACTCCTTATAAGCCCAATCTAATGTGCTCTAATCTAGACTCTGGAAGGAAACATTATCACCATTTCTATCTTGGTTTGCTTTGAAAATCCTTTTGGTTTTAGGGTTAGCAACCCAAATGGGTGCATGGGAAACCTTGTTTGTTTTTTCATGGTGGGGCATGCCATTGCTCTATGACCCCATACAACACAGTCCTTATAGCTTACATATTCATTTTCTCAAACTATATTTTGAGCCTATTTCCCAAAACATGATTTTTAAGAAATGGATCTCACCTAAGTCTCACTAGTATTCACCAATACATAATATTATGCAATAATTTGGAATTGTTTCAAGAGCAAGGTTTTATCCAGTTTAACCAGGTGTCTAATGGCTCTTATGATCCCCAAAATAATTTCCTCATTTCATGAAAAACATGTTAACCATTATTCTCACATCCACCAAACCATTCAAGTCCCATTTAAATTCAACCCATGCCCTAAAATTTTCAATATTTGGTCTAATCCCAAGGAATCTGAGAAAAATGTCATCCTTTAGCCCTTCACAAGAATGATTCATTACAGTGTCCAAAATCTAGAGGTAAACCACCTTTTCTTCCTTATAATGGAAAATAGTTTCTGGATTTCCTTCCACAATCTAATTATCAGGCTTAGGTATGGATGCCTCAAGCAAGGGTTTGTAACATCTCTCCCACCCATTAAAAAATTGCCATTACTAGTTTAACAATCCATATTGTAAATACCTTTTCAATTTTAATAAAATAAAATTGTTAATATATAAAACCAAGTCAATTTTTTTAAATTAATACTTAATAATCATTCTTTAAGATTAGAGGGTGATGTAAACTAGATTATCATATAAACAAGAATGTTCTATAGAATTAACTTAAGTTCAATCTAAAAATTGGAAAGTCTATCTTGAATGTTTGGTTGTATGAAAATGGGGGGTTGGCGGGATGGGCGAGGGGGGGGAGGGTGTGTGGTGTTGATGTATCTACCTTTAAAGTACCATGGTTATCTTGAAGTGGAAACACATACCCTACATTTTAATTTTTATCATCTACCTTTGAAGTACCATGGTTATGTTGAAGTGGGAACACATACCCTACATTTTAATTCCTCTCAAAAACTATTCTCTTTAGTATAAAACACATTTCAAGTATTACCTTCTTTTATCAATATCTTATGTTGTTTAGATTTAGAATTTTATCATGGAAGGATGAATCAATTGGAATTTTTTTAATCCATATGTGATCTTATTTTATATTGTTTTAGGTGTGATGCTAGGATTCAAAAGATACAATTGATAAAGATGCTAGAGGTAATATTTGTTTTTGTAGCTCCATGCTTTTTGACATCATTTCTAAAGAGAATGGACTTTGAGTTACATTTAACATGGGAAGAGTTTATTAAAGATGTCAAATTCAAAATGAATGCACAAAACAATTCAAAATATAGGCCATATGCATGGGAATAAGTTAAATAATGCCTTTGAGATATAATAAAGGAAATCCAAAATAAGTTTTCAAGTATTAGGTCTCATAAATTGGGATCTAGTAAGTATAATAATATATGTGGCATCTTCATAAAAAAATAATTCTATTATTATTATATTATTTATTAAAAGCAAATTATAAAGTTATGAGTAATATATATTCTATACCCTATAAATTATATTATATTTGTACATGTAAATTCACCAATTTGAAAATAATGTTTTGGAGGAAGATCTTAAATATACTTTGTTATGTGGTTTGTAAAGCCTCTAACAAAATATGTTATATCAAAGGGAGAAAATGGTCACTAAGCATAATTTTAATCTAAACTTATCCTATAATTAAATAGGAGGACAAACAAATGAACTTTGTTTCTAACAAAATATGAATTCTTGTATATTATTTTTATTGTACAATATTCATCTAAAATATGTGTATATTTATTTTAGGATTAAAGGGATTTACGAAAGACTGGTGAAAATGACATGACAGAACCCATCACTGAACTCATAAACCAAACATTTCATTTTCTAAATGTAAGATTGTTGACTTTTAAAAAAAGAGAAAATACATTGATAACTCGCTAGCTTAGTTTTGGTTTTCTGTGTGAGATTAGTGACAAATTTTTGAAATCAAGTGTGCCTAGGTTGTTGAATACTACAGATTTCTGAGTACATGTAACCTTTTACATTTGTCTAATGTCTAAGGTAAACTTTATTTGACCTGAGGAGTGCATTGGAAAAGTGCGTACATGAAAGCATACCACAATCGGTTGAGCTGAAGAAAAAAAATGCTTAAGAAAACTAATGGAACAACGAAGAGGAAGATAACTAACATCGTCAAATTTGATGATGCAAATCAAGCAGAGGGAATGGAGTCTAGCCAATTCACTTTTACTTTAATAGGATGACTTAGCCAAGACTCTTGCTATAAGTGATTGCTCATGATATTAAATAAATGCAAAATTTTCATTGCGGAATTTTATGACATGTTTCGACATTAATTTCCAATTTGAGATTGTTTATTTTCAGATATCTTTGTGCTATCAATTGGCGGGAATAAATTTTGTTGGTTGAAACCATTATGGTCTGTTCCCTCTCAGACGTAAGTTCCTGAATGTTATAGAAACCACCCATGGATAGAAACTAGCTAATAAAGAGTTTGAATGCATTAAAAAAGTCCTTGGTCTACAACAAGATAAAGTATATTACATTGTTAAAATTTTAATATATGTCCATCTGATGATAATGGTATGATAATGGACGACCAGGTACACATTTTACATTGAATGAGATATTTCTGTCTCGTCTTTTGTCCGAAGACAATTTAGGATAATTTAAAGTCTGACAAATCCTATTTAGTGAAAATAAATATTAATTGTACGTATCGATCTTACCAAAAGTACACGATAATGACCCGATCCTTTTCTGCACATCTATGCATTTATACGTTATGATGGATCCATTTCTGTAAAACCTTGGTGTCTATTTTGGACCACCTCACTTAAAATTGGCATAATTTCCAACTTTCAAACGTCTTCAATCCATCAATGGCAAATTTATGTTTTTTAATTATTCTTCCGATCTGAAGAAAGTTTTGGGCATTAACTAGACTGAAGTCAATAGTTTGTCGGTGGCCTCTGATCTTGGAAACATCGTGGCGTGGATTTCTTGAGTAGTGTGCATGCTTTGCGGGACCCAGCGTATTTTTTCCATTGCCGTGAGATTGGGCATGGTGGTATATTGTGTTCAGTGGCTCAGGTTAACTCAAATCTTCGAATTTTGATAATAAAATTGCTCGTGAGACTCTCTATTTTAATAAATGCATTTTAATGGTACATGTGTTCTTCATTTCTTCTATTGAAAGGTTAAAATAAAACGATAACATTTCTTCCCCAAAAATCTATTAAGTTCAACAGTAACTCCGCTTTTTATTCTAAATTCATCCTACAACCCATGGAAGGTAATTTGTGTGCTATTGAACATTATCTTAGAATTCCCCCCGTCATTTTAAATGTAGGAGATGGAAAGATGTCAAATGATTTAATTTTGTGATGGCAATACTCTCTTTATATTAGAAACATCTTGGCACCATCTGTAGTAGATAAAAATAATCCGTGGCTACTTTGTAGTTAAGACCTAAAAATTGTCAATCCGGGCAATTAAATGTAATGGAAGTTTTTGCATTTTTATTTACTTTTATGTATTTGTTTGTTTGTTTTATGGGTGTTGTGTTGTGGGGTAGGAGTTATATTTAAATATAAAATCGATTCAATTTAATATTATATGATACTTGTGAATGGTGGTATATATTCATTGTTTAAATGTTTGTGTATATAGGTTTTAAGGATAAAATGGTTGATGCATTAAAATTAGCTTAGGTATAAAAGATAAAGAGGGTTGATCATTAACTATGTTTTTATAATATTGGTAAAAAATGTGTTTTATATGGGGACCCTACCTCTTACAGTGGTATAACAAAAAAGATATTGAACTCATATATGATAGTTTTTAAGTCAGAAGATAAAAAAAAAAGTAGTAGAAGAAGAACAAATTATATTCTTGTGCCCATCCAACTTTGTAGGCCTTAGACCAATTCTAAGTGAGATTCTTCAGAGGAATACTTTAAATCATATTCGGATGGATCTCAAGCATGTCATCAAAGATACCCTTCAATTTTGTATCCTTTATGTGTGACTCAACATTTTCTTCTTTTCCTTTAGCAAGACAGTTTAGTGTTTCCATGATTTAAAGACTCTTCATCAATGTGAGTCTACTATATTCAACCAAGGTGTTGAGATTTTCATTTAAAGAGATATTTTGCTTTTTCTAGATTATGTAGTCTTTACTTAATTTGGTGGAGTTTAGTGTTAATTTCAATGAGATTAGATGTGGTATAATAAATTCCATCATTGAGACTTAACTTGTTGATTTCATCCTTAAATATTTTTTGGTCCTTCACACACCATCGAAAGATTGATTTATGCAATTCAACCCTATCTTTGATCTTACTCAATATGGATTGGTTTTTTATAATCTCCTCAAATTCAAGTAGAGGATTAAAATGCATTGAGAAGGGGGTAGGATACGGGTGCATTGGAGGATCATTCACAGCAATATAAGGTAGGCTCTGCTTGAGCATATGCAAGCTGCTCGAGATGTCAACCAAATTAATATTATCATCTAGTTTAGGGGGATTTATAGGGGGCATGAGGATAGGGGTAGTGGGATTAGGGGAGTGTAGAGGGGAGTGGTTATGAGTGGGATTAGGGGAGGGTGAAGGAGGAGGGTTAGCATTGGTGATAGAGGAAGAGGAATCATGGGAAGATAAGCGATATTTTTTTAGCATATTTCCTTTTTTTATCAGGGGTTGAAGGAACATTCACAATATCGACAAATTTTTAGTCATTTTTTGAATTTGAAAGGAGGACAATAATCTTGGTCACTATTATATTAATATTAATATCACTTTCTATTTCAATTTATTGTTTGGAAAGCTTTGAGGTAGTCCTAGCATAGCTTCATAGAGTCTTTGGGGGGATATTGAATTTAGGAGTTGGATTGACATATTTGGAGAAAATAGGGGGAATGGAATCGTGAAAGAATCAATGGATTAGAAAGATGATGGCATGGTGAAGGGGTTCTTTTTTTTCTCATTTTAACCTCATAGATTGAAGATTCTAAAGAATGGAGAATATAAAATGGAAGACTAAGAGGGATTTGTTGATGTAAATAATTATGGGTAATTGAAAAAAATGAACAAGGATGTACTTATCATCTAACATCACATAATGCATGATCTACTAAGTGAATCTATCATAGGGCTTGGGGATATATTTTTGTAGGAATCCACCTATACATTTGGGCATTTGCTCACAGTCCTAGAGAAACTTATTCCACTCCTCTTTATAGTCCCTATTGAGCTTAGTAAACTTCATATCCTCAATATTAAAGCCTATGACTTGAGCAATAAGGCCTTCAATGATTTTGATTTTGACATTATTAATGGTTATCACATGATCCTCCTATAATTCTAAAAATTTACAAGAAAGGTGTTTTTCATACCCATAGATGTTGGAGATGAAATTGGTTAGGCTACCAATTTTTAAGATATCCTAGATTTGTTTATCCCTCTTTACATGCTCATAATTCATCAGTTCAACTTTGTTTAATTCCCCTCCAATGGTGGTATGAATGTGGGTGTTTTGAAATAAATAATGTTGATTGTGGTGATTAGAAATGTGAAGGGTGAAAGAAACATATTTTTTTAGGTAAAAGATAAATCTAGAAAGCATCTATTTGGGTCTCATGTGTTAGGAGGATAGCAATGCTCGAAATATGATTGTCATTCTTCATTAAGGTCTGTAGAGATAAGTGAATATCACAATCATTATTGTGATGCGGTATCTCTTTATATTTTAATGCTTTCATCATAGTCATGAGGGAGTATATCATCCTTATTACAAATTTTGAAATTTGTCATTAATACCCCTCTTTTGGTGAATAAATTGGATATGTGGTTACCTTCATGATAAGTGTGTTTTTATTTGACCTCTTGGAAACCCTTTATTATCACTAAGCTCTCTTCAATGATGTAGTATATGGTCTATCATGTTTTATTTAGGTTATTGAGATAATTGATAATATTGAGAAAGTCATCCTCAACTAGGAGCTATCTAATTCTAAGGTTTTGGGCCATCTCAATTCCCCATATTACTGTATGTGCCTCAGACTTATGGTTGGTTTGATGACACATGTTGAATTAATATGTAGCTAATCAAATACCCCTTTCATCTCATATCACACCATCCCCTATGGACAATCCTGGGTTGCCTTTAGAGGGTCCATAAAAGTTAAGTATGATCCATATTTGGACTAGGAGTATTCATAGAATTATGCTCCTGATTGCCTTTTTTGGGTCATTTGTTGTTGTGGATGAGAGAGACAAAATCCAATTTTTTATAATGTTTTCTTCATGTTGAGATATTTGTTGATCCTTTTCTTGTTTTGAGACTTTGTAGCTTTAAAGAATATAATTGAAGACTTTGAAAACCATCATATCAAAATTCCTAAAGGAGTCCCTAAAGATCCTATTATTTATTTATTTCCACACTTCCTAGATTATGAGTGGGAAAGAGAAAGTCCATAATTTATTGAGTGTCTTAATGGAGAAGGGAGACTCCCAAGCAGCCAAAGAATCAATAAGAGTAGTAGGGTGAATCCAATATATGTGGAAATTATCAAGGAGAAGGCCCCATATCTTATAAATAAAATGGCATTGTAGAAGGAGATGGGGAATAGTTTCAAAATTAGACTCATAAAGAGCACACTAATTGACAAAAGTGAGACCATGCTTAGATAAATTTTCAAGAGTGGGAATCTTATTATGAAGGCAAAGTCAAAGGAATATGTCAACTTTTGGGAGAAAATATTTATCCCAAATTTTGGATTAGTGAAAAGTCTCCAGATTAGGAGGGATAATATGGTTATATCCCAACCACCCTTCATACTCACCACTGGGTGTGGCCTCCCATGTCAAGGTGTCCACTTTATAGATATTAGGGATGTTAATAGTTTAGAGGAGAATATTAGGATTTGAAATTAAGGTAGCATGTTGAAGGATGACATTGAAAATTTAAAGTTTTTTCCATGTTCTTTTCTTACCTTGAAGGTATATATAGTTAGACACCTAATGCCAAAATTCTGTTGAATATATTATTTAATTTGAAACCATGGTTCAATATCAAATCATGAGTAATCAAATAACTAAAGGTCCTCCCATAACTATATTTTATGGCATTTCCAAACTAGTTTATAAGAATGGTATAACTCAATTAACTCTCCAAAGTAAATTTTAAGGTATCTTATTAATATTTAGATGTGAAATGGCCCATATCACTTTTTCAAATGAAAATTTTATATATAGTGTATAACATTTCCTTATATAATTTCACACTACATTATTTTAAGTACGATATCCAAATTTTAACCTTGACACTTTCTTTTCCATTTTAAGGTTCCACAGAAAGACATTTATAACTCTTAATTCAATAATTGTGTCATTATCTTTTTTAATTTATTTTTGTATATTTTATGCTTTACATGTATGAATTATTATGAATGACCTGATCTTAATCTAACCATAAAATTTTGGATCATTAAGGGAGTCTCACAATGGTACTAAATTAGAGAACATTTAAATACCTACATACACACATGAGATTTTACCATTACATTCCTTTAATCATGACACTTGTCTCTATGGAGAGGATTCCTCTAAACTCAAACTTGAGATATTTAGCCAAGGATTAGCCAATTCTTCCAAGGATGAATCAATTATATATATATATATATATATATATATGGGTTAAGGGCATGTTCAATCCAATTATTTTATATGATAAAGATAAATATTAACATTGTGATGATCTTGTAATGATTCTCTTTTATTATTTTTCCTATGTTCATGCAACAATGTTGTTTGTAATATTGTGTAATGTTTCCAAATGGGATGAATTCACACAAAGGGGGTTTTCCCCTGAATCCCAAATTTCTTAAATTTTTGAAAATGAAATCAACAAACCTTAGATTACGATAAATTCTCCAAAAAAAATTGTCAATGACCTAGAAACCTTAGGCACCACAATGCTAAGGTTTTGTAGATAATTTACAGCTAATATATTATCCAAAATTTATATGAATACTTGAAAAAATAATCTAAAAAATAAATACCTAAAATAAGTACATTTTTGCCAAATTATTCATGCTCAAATGTTAGTTTATGATGGCTATAAAAATATGATTTTTCCCCAAAAACATAGATATTATTTTTGATATTTTTATACTTCAAACCCTCATCAAAATTCATCACAAGTGTCCAAAAAATCACAAAAAATTCTAGAGAACCCCCTAGGTCACAAAAATGTCCAAAAAGTGCCCTCCAAGCCAATTTCCCAAGTTGCTAGGTGCAGGAAAAATACCAAAAACATATGAGATCAAAATCTTTCCTTTCGTAAGTGAAAAATACCTCCAAACCTTTCAGTAATAATTAAATAATAATATGAAAATTATTATTTAATTTTTTTAATCAATTTAGGGATTCAAATCTTTGATAAAAATCCTTCTAAACCCCACACCAATATGTAGAAAATTAGCAAATAAATTCATATTATTTAAGTTGCATAAATGGACCAAAATGTAGCCTCCAAACCCTCAACCAAGACTCCAAATAAGTTTCCTCCACTTTCAAAAATAGGGAAAATACTAATCAATATTAATATGGAAGAAATGAGCCTCAAAATCCTCATGAAAACTTCACAATAGCTCCTCAAAGTAAATCACTCCAATTATATGGAAAGAAACAAGATCTAATTAGTAAAGGTGGCATTAAAAGACACATTTTTTGAGAATGATGAACACCAAAACAATGAATAGCTACTGTGCATGCATCACAATAGCTTATTCAAGCATGAAGAAATAATTATCAAATTTAACATGTCTTCAATTGTGATCTTCACCTTATATTTGTACCTTTCAAAGGGTGATGAACCACTTTGGGGAGGTAAGATACATCATAAGCCTCACTTGCCTATTTTAAAATATCTTTTTATTTTTTTTACTTTAGCTCCCAAGTCAACAGTGCTTATAATTTCACAATAGGTCTTTTTGAATTAATTATATAACTTGCCTTAATAAATTAGTAATTAAAATCACTTTTTGGAAAATTAAATAATTAGGTCTTCACATAAATAATTAATTAATTTATCTAATAATTAAAGTGATAAAAATCAATTTTCAATAAAATTTATAAATTATAAATCCCCTTAGGATAATCATTAAATTTACCTTAATTTTCCAAATGGTAAAAACCACTTTTCTAGTGATTTGAATAAGTATCTAAGATAGTTATATTTTAGTTTTCAATTAATAGCATTATATTTTTGAATGATTAAAATAACTGTTTATGTAGTTTTATTAATATTAAAATTATATGATAAGGGGACATCATAGTGCTCCCTTCCCAAATTTTCTTTCCCTCAAGCAAATGCAAGCTCATATGCCCAATTACCATGTCTAAATTGTAAAACCAGTTGTAGTGCTAAAAAAAGACTTGATCCTATAACTATTAAGTGGAATAAATTTTGAAAAAATTTATAGTGTGACATCCCAAGTGGATTATGAATGTCATTCCACCTTGCCAACACATCCCAAAATGTAAACAAAATATGTCCTTGCTTCTTAAGAAGTGGTAGCCCTCAATGGAGCCATGAACCTATTATACTTATACTTTGGGACTGCCCCCAAGTGTTAGATGTGTCCTCATAGCCTTCCAAATGATCCACATGTTCCCATCTAAAGACCCCTTTCAATGACATATTGTTTATGAGGAATCTCCTTTCCCTTCTACCTCCCAAATGCGTAAGATATGAACCAAAGTGGTTATGAAAATCACAAGTGATCGAAACCACCTTTTTGCCCTGTATGTAAAATTTACTCATCTATTTGTCCATGTCCTATAAAATATGCAAATGCAAATCAGAACTATAACATCTATAAAAAAAATCCTCCAAGACACCTTCGCTATCATGTATGATCATCTATGTGTAAAATTTGTACCCAACAAGAGGCTTCCCCATGTTACTTACCTCCAACATTCATATGATTATATTTATACTTCCAAAAATCTCTCCAACATTCTCATAATAAGTTTGTACCTTCCTGATGAGGAGATTGTTTATGTCACCTTCACATGATGCCAACAATATTACATTTCCACAATCTTGTGCAAACTGTTTCATATGAAATAAATCAATTTTCCATTCATGTTGACATGGTTGTATATATAAATAAAGTTCTTATTTTTCATGTGGGAAAATGTATTATTGATTGTACATACATGTTTCATGTCCAAAGAGATGGAATCCATAACAAAACTCATAATTTTCCCCTTTACAGTAAGGTTGAATTTACATTTTCAAACCTGATTTTTCTAAGTATTAAATTTTAGAACTTGTAAATAATTTTATTCTTCTTACCAAGAGATGGAAAGTGGTACAAAGATCATAATTATTCATTTCATCATGGCTACCATTTGTGACTAAATAGATATCATAAGGATGCTTAAATTGAATCTAAATTTTCTACTATTTTGTGTCCTTACACTTCCCCTTTTTTCTATGCAAATTGTAACCTCGATCATTGATATTTCTAGAATTGATGGACAGATGAAATTACATAACAAAATTAGATGTATTGCCTATGTGAAAGGACTATAATACTGATGTAAAATTTTATTTTTATAATTGTACTAAATCAAAATTACACCTATCAATAGTTTCCCTTATCACAAGTGTTAGAATGCTTCCAAAATTAGATTTTTTATGCATGATAGGTGGCTACCATAGGTTGTTCAACTCAAAAAAATTTCAAGTAATGTTTTTATACCTTTCAAAAAAAAAATTGACATCTGAGTTGGATGCCATGTACCAATTATTATTCTCTCTTTGGGGTTCCAAAGCCCCAAATATTGCCAATAAGTTTTTGATTTTTTTGGAAAGGTAGGAAACAAATTTTCCTTCACCATTTCATTTTGTCTAAGGTTGCTCATGATTTGTGACTTTGACATTTCTAAGGTAGTTTTTAAGTCTTCATCCATGTTTTCATCTTCAACTCCTCTAATTGGTAGCCCATGTATGGGAACCAACCTACTTCTTGCATTGATAATTGTAAGAGATCTACTAAATAAATCTGCATATGAAAAAAACAAATTAGGGAAATCATTGGTGTTTAATAACAACCCTTTGTTCCACTTGTCAAGTTTTAAGATCCTTTCTTGATTTCTTGATCCTTCCTTCCTATCCATTACACACAATGGATTACCTTTTAAATTCCACAATAAGTTAGAATCTTGATATTTTCCCATATCTATTTTGATTATATGCAAATCCATCATAGTGTTCTTTTCCTTAAAGTATTCCCTCAACTCATTATGCATTCATCTATCAAGAAGTCCCTTTGTGCCATCCAACCTTAACAAGGCTTACAATGCCTTCTTATTTATGATTAAGAATAGTTCCTTCCAATTTATTTCATCATATCTAAATTCATGAAATAGATATAAAAAATTATTAGATACCAAATAAAAATCATCATTCAACTCATACCTTTCTATAAATATCTCAATTTCTTTGGCTTCTTCAAAATCATCTTTTGGAATCCCAAATTTTGGGGTATTCTACTACCCCAAAGCATCATCTTTTTGGAGCTCATCTTCCTCCTTTAAATATTTTTTTTGTTTCATAATCCTCTTTATAGGAACCCTCATGAAGGGTTATCCCTTGATTTTATTCCTCTGCATGCTCCACTAACAAATAAGGCCTCAGTTTTCCCTCACAATCAATTGTAACTTTTCAAATAGCATATGTATATTTTGAATTTTTTATTTTTCTATCCCCAAACCTGATAATAATGACTTTGAAATATGATCACTCTCATTGAGTGTCAAGGTCAAGATCCTCTATATAGAAGCTACAACATTTTTGTGAGGATTATTATAAAAAATTACAAAGAAATGTTGAAACATCTTAACAATAAGCTCATCACACTCCATATCTAAAATCAAAATACATGACTTGGTTGAAGCCATAGTTTTTAAGATGTTGACCCTTCTAGTCGAGGAGCATCCTTTATCCACTTGAAGATCTTGGAAGATTTTCACAATAAACAAAAATATATCCCTCATGATTTTATCATGGTAAGGAACTTCAAGAAATGTTAATCTTAAAATCTCATTAGTACAACTAGTAACCAAGAGCCTTACCTCCTCATCTATGTCTTTCAAGAGTTCATGTTGAACCAAGTAAGTCCTTAAGGGTTGTACTGCTCACTTCATGGAATAATAATTTGATTGATTTACCTTGGATAACCTCTTTTCTACTTCTTCCAAGAAGCTAATTAGATCTTACATTTGTTGGCATAGGTCCCCTAACATTATACCTATATTGTAGAGCCTTTTTTCTCCATTTCTTCCATGATAACACCAAATTTTTTTATCTACATGCAAACAAACCTCATAGGTGGATAAGATTAGTGCTCTGATACCACTGTTATGTTCCAAAATTGAATGATTTCAAATAAAATGGTTTTTAACCTAAATCCCAAAATTCTATAATTTTGAAAATGAACTCAAAAAACCCTAGTTTGTAATAAATTCTCCAAAAACCTTTGTCAATGCCCTAGAAACCCTATGCACCACAATGCTAAGGTTTTCTAGACAATTTTCAGCCAATATTTTATTTGAAATTTCTCTGAATATATGCAATAATAATCATAATATTAAATACTTGAGAGAAGTACCCTTTTTCCAATTTATTGATGCTCAAATGACACTTTATGATGGTTGTAAATATCTAATTTTTCAACAAGAATACAACTATTATTTTTTATATTTTTCCTCTTCAAACCCTCAAAAACATTTGTCACAAGTGACCAAAAAAATGTAGGAAATTCTAGAAAACCTCCTAGGGCACATAATGGCCAAAAAGTACCCTCCAAACCAATCACCCAAGTCACCAAGTACAGGAAAAATAGCAAAAAAATAGGAGAGAAAGATCTTGACTTTCCAAAGTGAAAAAGACCTCCAAAGCTATCAAAATTAATTAAATATAATATAAAAATTATTAATTAATTTTCTATCAAATTAGGGATTCAAACCTTCCATGAAACTCCTCCAAAACCCCATGTCAATATGGAAAAAAATACCAAATAAATTATGAAATATTTAATTTGCATAAATGAACCAAAAAGGGTCCTCCAAACCCTCAACCAAGTCTCCAAATTTGTTCCCTCCACTTTCAAAAATAGGGAAAATATTAATCAATATTAATATGGAAAAAATGACCCTCAAAACCCTCACAAAAACATCACAATAGCTCTTCAAAGTAAATCACCCAAATTCTAGGGAAACTGACAAGATCTCCTTAGCAAAGGTGGCATCAAAAGACACCTTTTTTTAGAATTATCAACACCAAAATAGTGAACATCTATTGGTAATGTATCCCAATATCTTATTCAAGCATGAAGAAATAATTATCAAATTCAAGATGTCATCAATTGTGATCTTCACCTTGTATTTGTACCTTCAAAAGGGAGAGGAACAACCATGGGGAGGTAAAATACCTCATAATCCTTACTTGCCATTTTTAGAATATCTTTTCCTTTCATTGCTTTAGCTCCAAAGATGACATTCCTTTTTAATTTTACTTTAGACATTTTTTAATCAATTAAATAACTTGCCTTAATAAATTAGTACTTAAAATTATTTTTTGATAAATTAAATAATTAGGTCATCACTTAAATAATTAATTAAACTAATCTAATAATTAAAATGATAAAAATCAATTTTTAAACAATTTATTAATTATAAATCCCCTTAAAATAATCACTAAAATTAACTTAATTTATAAATGGTTAAAACCACTTTCTAGGTAATTTGAATAAATATCCAAGATAGTTATATTTTAGTAATTAATTAATTGCCTTATTTTTAAAATGAATAAAATAACTAATCAAGAATTTTATTAGTTATTAAAATTATATGAAAAGGGGAC